>VXBR01000396.1:176819-190228 GCA_013400215.1 Cisticola juncidis
CCTCTCCTCTCCTCTCCTCTCCTCTCCTCTCCTTTTTCTCTTATTTTAAAGAAGACTATTCCTACCACTTCTCTGGGCAAAAGTTCTGGAGGCTACTGACTGATAGAGATCAGTAGAAGGAAATTTCTCTTTCAGAAAATTGATGCTCATACTTTTCTTTGAAGAAAGAATCTCAGAAATCCTGGGACCCCTGATTCCTTAACCCTTTTAATTGCTGACCCTGAGAACTGGAAACAAGCACAGAAAAATGAGGACCTAAAGTATTCTGTGGACTGCATCATTAAATTTCTGGATTCAGAAAAAATTATAGAATAAACATGTTTATTTCAGAAAACATTTCTATGATCATGACTTTTTTACCAATATCTATATTAAGTGGTGGATGAAATAAACTGATTGTGAAAGGAATAGACTGACATCCAGCCAGGTGGAGCTTAGAGTGGGATCTGAATGACTGAGACATGAGGGACCTTTCCAGTCCTGTCAAACCTCTCTGGTTCAGGACAGAGAAACAGAAATAGAGAAATAAGTCAAAATTTGCCTGAAGTTCTTCAGTACATGTAATTTTTCTGGGAAATATAGCCATTTCCAACCCACAATGTGTCTCTTAAAGTCTGCTCAGTAATATTATACCTCCACACAAATATTTAAAAAAAAAACAATCCAAGATCTGGAATGAACTTCTTTTTCTGCCACTCCATAAAAACAGGAAGCTCAGAATATTCAGACTGTAAAAAAAAAAAAAACTGAACAGTCTAAATCTAACTAAGTTAATAGTGATAATTTATAAACAAGAGTAAAACAAAAGAAAGCAGTGGGTTGCAAAGTAAAGACTATTTAGTGACAACCCTTGTTCATAGTGAGATATGGAGTCCTGCAAATGTGTTGTTTCTTCCCTTTAGAAAGGATTAGTTACCATAGCAACTGATACATAATGTGACATCCTTTGCTTCTCCCAAGATCTACAGAGCAGCTTTTAAGAGAAGAAATGTTAATTAATACCTAAAAGAGTATTGGAAGGAGACAAGGTCTTTCTGCACTACAGGGAAATCTTGTTGTTACTTGATTTCCCTTCATGGGTGTTGTGCAAGAGCTGGCTGAGGGGGCTGTGCTTCCATTAATCCCACAGGGCAGGATGGAAAGGCTGCTTTGATTCTGTTTAGACATCCCTGGCCAGCTGAAATTTTGTCTGAACTGCACTAAAGTCAGCTCAGTGCCATGAGAATCTCACTTGTAAGTCTGGGAGGTGCTGCAACATCCCAGTAAATTCTGAGCTCAGTCCTGCCGTACAGTCAGTGCATGGCCACAAACAAGGCACACACGTCTGCAAAGATTTTTAAACATCCAGAGTCTGGAAGAAAATGCTGAGACCTAACCACCAAGGAGTGGTTATAGAATCATATAGATTGGAAAAGATCCTTAGGATCATTGAGTCCAAGCAATACAAGGATATGAGTCTTAATTTTTATGTTGCTAGTCCAGTGAAAATACAAGCTGCAGGAAAAGCCCTGAGTGGATAATCTCTTTTATTCTTTCTCTGGATAAATAGCACACAGAAATAAATTTATTACTCCTGTTAAATGCCTGTGGAACAGAGGAAAATATATCATGCTCTGCCTGCTAGGATATTTCTCTGGGTAGTAGAAAATTCATATTTGGATGTAGCCCTTAGAAATAATTATTTAGTCCTTAGAAATCATTTTCAAGGACTCTTTACCTGTTTTCTATTGAGACTTTTGGTTTAAAATTAAGTACTGTAAAAAAAATTTATCTGATGTGCATTATGCACCGTGATTTTCTGTTTTTAAACTACCTGTGGTTCAATGTCCCAAGAAACTGAAATTAGAAGAAATGACATATCCTTGTTTTGCCCTTCATTAAAAAAAAAAAAAAATCGCACTGTTTTTCTCCATAACATCCAGTACCAGTTCACTGAGCCTGTCCAGCTCCCAAGTAAATCACATAAAAAAAAATCACAGTACATTTACTTTTGATTGGAATTAGGCTATCCCAGATACTTTGAAAAAAGATGTTTTTGGAAGATGTTTGTCCGAGCCAGGACCAGTAGAAAGGCCTTTGGGCTAAATTTTCAATCATTGTATATGGATTTGTTTTGCTACATTGATGATCCTGCTGTTTGTGTGTCACTTAGATGACCCCTGAACTGATGTAAATAGCTTAAAATCTTTCCCATTCCCTTTTTCTCTATCTATGAACTAGGATTTCCTTTCATGCTTAATATCACACAGAAAATAAAGTAGATTGGTTTACTTTTCCCCTGGAAAGTCGGGTTTTGAGGAATAAGGAACCACTAAAAGGTTAATACCTTTTCTAAAAACTTGGGAACGTAAAGCTTACTGCTCCTGTCACCTTCACATTCACATCCGGAGTTCCAGCTGATGAATAAACAGACTGGAGATTATCACACAGGGTACATTCATGTGTAAAATGAAATTTCTATTAAAGTTCACTGCTTCAAATGATATAGGCTTTGTAGCTCTTTCTGCAGAGGTTCCTGCTGAGTTCTGTCACGATATGCTGGAATCCAGCCTTTCTTCTCTCATCCTTCTGTTTAGCACTGGAACAAAATGATCTCTTTGATGAGTCTTTGTAAAGTTTTTGACAGAAAGTGCCAACAATTATTCAATTTCCACCTACAGAAAGTCATCTTTGGCCCGAATTGACTTGCTCATTCATTTATTTAGTTAAAACCTGATTTTGAGTTACTTTCAGCAAAGTTGTTTTGAGTGTGTGCACAGTAAATAGAAATCCTCAGCCCCACGTGTGGACAAGAGTGCATGAAGATGGCTTGTGCTGTGCTCACAAGTCCTCCCTGGCTGGCACAGAAGGCTTTGCACTCTCAGATAAACCCACCTGCCTCTATGTCCCACAAATTCAACTTTGCAAGTGGCCAGGAGGTAGAACAATATATTTCTGTGAAATACAGCCTCTGTCCTGGCTTCAGACCCCACAGCCATGCAGGGCTCAACCTGGCTCAATACCCCACAGAGCTGTGCTTTCCCCTTTGTGATGTGCTCAGCAACACTTCTAAGAAGCAAGGTTATCTTAGTTTTGCTTTATCTACCTGCAAGCAAGCAACAACTCTGACATCAGTTCATTATTATCCAGGTATTCTTCTTTCTAGTTTTCTGATGGGAAAAAAAAGAAGAGAAAAAAAAAATTAAATTTTCCTGAATTAATTCTGCACTTTAAGTTCCATATTAATTTCTATATGGCTGTCATCTGGGAACCTCGATTGATGAGGGCTTGCAGTGAAGCTACTCATATAAAATTAAACATTCCTTAAATCCATTTCCATTACATTCTAGTTTATTGGCAGAGATGTTCATCCAAGACACAGTATGCCTGGTGAAAACAAATCTATACAATTGCATGCTTGGCCAAGTACCCACTAGAAAAGAATCTCAGGAAAGTGGGATTGAGAATTGGGATGTGCAGAACTTGCCTTTGTTTGTTCCAAAAATACAGAAACAAATCTCTACTTCCTTTGCTTAGGGGGTTAATTTTTCTAATGCCAGCATTAGTGGCATTTCTAGTGCCAATTCCACTTAGCTTGTATATTTTTCTGTTTATGGTACGAGCCTCTCCTTTCCTGAGTATCTTCAAATTGTTTAAACAAGCTGGAAATGTGCTGTCCTGGGTGCTCTGTTTTAAGAGCTAAAATTAATTTCCTTGGAAGTATTCCGGAAATTATAATCTATACATCTATATTTCATATGAGACTGGGCAGTTATGCTGTCTTTAAACCAGCTCTGGATCTAATTTCATCTATTTTAATGTAAGGTTCTAGAGGGTGTGCCTGCCAGCTCCAAATCTCTCCCAGGTATACATTCAGTTTACAATCATATCCTTCTCTAGGAAACTATAACTGTGCCTATTTTAGGTCTGTGTCTCTATTACCATCAGCCCCCACTGAGTTTCTGTGTCGGGTTTTTTATCTTTCAGCTGATGCCAACTCTGAAGGATGATTTTACTCACGTGTTCCAGTTGTACCCTAAGTTCTGCTAAGAGGTGGCTGGAGCAGAGAAAACTCATGGGGAGGAGAAGTGCAGGGGATTTTTTCTTTCCTTGGGGATCCACTGAGCACAGTCAGGGAAAGAACATTCTGGAGTCCACAAGGGATTTGAATGATTTGCAAGAGCAAATTAGGATTCTGCAAGGGGATGACAGAATGAGTCTCCCAGGGGCAGGAAGGGACTAGGCAGAATTTGGTTTAATTCAGTGGAAATGAGAATATCAGACAGGCAAAGTTGTTTATGGATCCTTGTTTCTTATTTCTTTGTCTTGCCCAGCATTTGCAGGTTTAAAATGTTAACTGTGTTAGCCTATATTTCAGTATATAGGAAGGCCCTTTTTATTCAAAAGCAGCTCTTGCTAGATAAAGAATCTCTTCATCTCTCTGAGAGGAGATGAAGTGTATTCACCAAAAGAACAATGTCTGTATAAACCCACTCCTACTCTCGGGGCAGTTTGTGGTCCTGAAGTGCTGGCCTTTTATAAAGCAACATGGTACTTTTTATCTCCTTGTACAAATGGCAGAGCCATCTCTGCTACTCAAATATTCAGCTCAATTTTTGTCCTATCATCTACCTACAGAAAACTTCTAGGCTCCAACTTTGTGTGTCCTGGTGTAAAAAAAGAACAAAGCACTTCCCTGTTGTTCTTACTGCAGCTGCCTAGAGTGGCTGAGGTGTGTTAAAGTGAGGCTTTCTCATTGTAGTCTGCCACGTTTCTAAGCATGTTTCCTATGTGGACATGTTTTAGGAATGTATCTTCAGTAGAAATTATTCTTTTTAAAATATGGCTTAGTCTCAACTTATAACATTTAAAATTATGGCAACTTCAGGAAAGTAGATTCAATAAATATTTGCCTAAATCCTTCAGTATTGTGAAGGACCTTTGTTGCTTCTTCCTTGTCTATTGAAATAAAAACATCGATTATCTCTTCAAAATTGTGCCTCGAGTGGGTGCATTGTTGCGTTAAAATTTTTTCCTAGTTACATCATTTCTTGAGAACAAAATTTTCATCTGTGTTCATTTTTAGGTGCTGCATGTATTTTTCTGGTTCTGCTGCATACCTTTTTCTTCTTGAAAAATGCTGAAAGAAAACCCGTATGGTGTGTTCTGCTCTAGATGAAATCAGCAGACTTCAGTAGCTCCTGTACTCATCCAAAGATATTCCTCACAGATGAAGTGATTAAATGGAACCTTTCAGAACAGCCAATATTTTGCAAGTTATTAGTTTCTGAATTTAAATCTTTAACAGGTCTCTTATTTGGCATAGAGAATCCACAAATTCCAGATAACCTTCTTGAGGTGTTTCCTTGTTTTCTGAGAATTTTGACTTCTACTCTGAGGGCATTTTCTAAATTTCATGGTAGATAATGTGTTCAGGAATCCCTCAGAGCCCTAAAGACTAGCACAGGACAGTTCCATGGATTGTCTGCCCCCACCTGATTAAAATTAACAAATACCACTTCAGAGTTTGTTGGAAATATTTTGTTTCCCTGAATTAAGCCTCTTAACAGAGGAGTTTCCCCACAAAGACTGTATTTCTATGAAAGATGTCAGTGTGACTCAGTGCGCTCCTTTCCTACTAAAAAGAAGCTTGTGATTTTTCTTATTCTTTTGTCTTACTGTCTCTTTCCCTGGGTGTTTATCTGAAGCAGGATAAATGGAAAAGCTTTCGAAGGCAGACAGGAGGGAGCTCAGCAGGTGTCCTGAAGAGCAGGGTGCTTGCTCCTGGGCACAAGGGGAAGCTGGAGCAGTGAGAGGAACAGGCATCATGAAAGAGGGGCTTCAGCCTTTCCCAGCTTTGATCTGGTGTATTCCACTTGCTGAAGAATCTGCAGCTTCTCCTGCCTTTCCCAAGCAAAGGAGGAAAGCAGCAGAGGACCAGGAGGTGGAGAGTGCTGGGACATCCACAATGTTCTCCAGTTTTTCTTTCTTTCCCCTCTCTCACCCTCCTTCCCCCTTTGTCACACTCTTTCCTTTCTTTCCCTCTCCTATCTTCTCTTCCTCTCTTTCTTTCTGACTTTAATTAAATGTCTGCAGCTGATGCATCCTTAAGCTTCAGGATAAACCAGTCCTACTCACCTTTGGAAGAAATCAGAGGGAATAGCACTAGATCTGAGAGCTTTGTGCTGCATCAGGTGAACTTGTAACATGTCAAACAGGTGTGGAAGTTTGGTCTCACAAGTGATTGCGTGTGACAGAGCTCATTTAGCAGTAATTAGCAGCTGGAATAACCCACACCGTGTGCTGGTGACACTTAGCACACAGCTGGTGTGAAGCTGGGTTCAGCAATGTTTGAAATAAGGTATCACCACCCCTGGAAATGTTCCAAACCAGGTGGATGTGGCCATGGGGTTTAGCAGTGAGTGAGGCAGTGCTGAGGCACTGGCTGGACTTGATGATCTCAGAGGTCTTTCCCAAGCTCGATGGCTCTGGGAGTGCAGTGTCTTCCCTGGATAACTGGCCTGAGGCACGGAGATGTTGGAGCCTCTGCCAGCAGGGCAGTTAATTGTAGATTGTGTGATTGCTTTGAAACAGCCTCATTTTGTGGATGTTATAAATGCCAAGACAATTTTCCGATTATAATTAATAATTTAATTTATTATTACAAATCAAATCATAAATTTAGAATTGGAATAAATTGGATTAAATGAATTTAGGTAATGCAACCGAATTACAGAATCACAAGGCAAAGATTGTAGACAGCAAAATCAAATTACAAGAATTAAAGACAAAAGTAACAAAGCCGAATCACAGAATTTANTCCATACTTCGGGGTTGATTGCTGGCTGCAGAAGTGTGAATGGCCCTCCGTGTTTGTCGTCAGGGTGTAGTTCAGCAGTGTTGATGGTCTTCCCAACGACTTCTTCGCCCTGTTATCTTCACCTTCTATTTTTAGACAGAGAAAACCTACAGAGGTGCGTGTCTTTTGTTTAACAGGAATCTATGGGACACGTAGGGGGTCACGTACACTTCTGCCTTGCATTTATACAGTATATTACAGTTTCCAGTTTATTATTATTATCTATAAGAACATGAATTAATTATTTCCCATTTTTCACAGTGGATCTCTAGATCATTCATCTAGCTGGAAATTCCCTTTCAAAAACAAACAGAAGGGTGTCTTGGACTTAAAGGATATCCTGCTATGCTTCCTTCCCATGAAGAAGTCCAACTGGCACTGCATTTTTCACTTGTGTGAATTTAAAACAAACTTTCCCCATTTGCTTAGCAAAGCTGCTGCTGAAAAATAAACCCATATGTGCCATTCACATTATCAGGAAAGATATCAAGAAGTCCAACTAATTTAGTAATTTTCCCCCTTCTTAATTTTTTTCCCACTGAAGTGCTTTCAGTTTGCTGCTTTTTTTTTTTTTTTTTTTGGTTGTTTGGTTGGTTTTGTGCTGGTTTTTTTTTTTGGAAAAACCCTGCTAATTGCAATTGCTCTGCAACTGTTTTGCTCAGAGTGTGTGTGTGCACTGAGAGAACATCTCTGTCGTTGCTGCCCAGCCTGAGGTGCACTTGCATCCCCCTGTCCTGCAGCAAGGTGCTGCTGACAGTCAGGGGCTGAGAAATCCGTGGTGTGTTTCCTCAGGAGTGGCACATATGGGAACAGTCAGCAGCTGGTGGTACTCAAGAATTTTTTATGGCAAACCAGAGATTTGTCCCTGTGGGATCACTCAGTTTAGATTTGGTGGTGTTCTGGCTGTGCCTCCAGCATTTCCTTTGCAAAACTAACAGGTACCTGGTTTTTGTACCTGGTTTACTTAAAAGTTCTGCCAGGAGTTTGAATGTTGGGGTTTCATAAGAGTAGCACACTGCTGTGGGAAGGTCACCTTGAAGCATCATTGCCCATTGCTGTAGTTTTTTCATTGCCCCAGGGTTTCATGTGATTAAAATGTTTTGTTCTGTGTCTCATGCTGTGGCTGTCCCTCTGCATTGGTGAATTTATAATGTGATAATGCCATTTCAGATTTGGATGAAGTGTTGTGGGACAGATGTTGAACTAATAAATTTGGTGGGTTGGCCAAGCAGGGTAAAGAGGTTTTTGGAATTTAGCAGTATAGCAGTTGCGTCAAACATAATTCTGCAATTTTCTGTGTCTTTACCATGAAAAAGCCTGTTACTCTGTCTGGGACACAGCTACACAATGAAGTATGGTTTCAAAAAGAGAAACAAAAAGCCCAGGAAAAATGCAGCATGTCCAGTATGTGAATTAATGCTTCCTGATTTAAACTGTGGCTTACTGTCAAAGTCAATTTAGAAAATCTGTCTTTGAGGAAAGTATTTTCCTTTTACTACACATCTATGATCTTCGAGCGGGCTTCACTTGCTGTATATTCTCTTTATGGCAATAATTTGCATATTTTATTTATGCCCAGTTGGGGGATCTGAGATCAAAGCATATCTTCCATGCATTTTGTTTTCTTTAAATAGTGTTTGCCTAGACCAACCACCTACCAGTTTGCAAGAGGAATTTTCACAGCAAACCCGATTTATTTTTCTTGATTTTTTTTCATGTTTCTGCAATTCACAGGGTATATTGTGTGTAACTATTTCCTGAAAAGTAGTTCTGCTTTAGAACAGAAAGTCTCATACTTTGAGACTACTTTGTCTTTACTAGGGTAGTCTAACTGATCCATTGTTCCTAACAATAACTGCTGGTCACGTTAGGTTTTCCTGTGTGCTGTCAAGATTGTGATTTAGGACAATTTAAAATTTTCTACATTTATCACAGATGAGAAATGGAGCTAGGAAAAGCAGTGATGCTTGACCAATTCTGTCATTAAATCTGTGAATTAAACTTGCTGGTTAAGTTCAAGATAACAGGGCATTCCAAATGCATTCCAGGTTGAGGACAAGACACTAACAGAGAATTTTCAGTAGTATTGGAAACCAGAGGCATATCTGAAATGATCCACATATTCTGAATCCGAGCCCAGAGAGGTGACTTGTTTGCTTCTTACTCTTCCCCTTCCCTCACCCAGTAATACACTCAATTTTCCTTTTTCATCTTTTCCACTTTGAGTATGTCTTTTTGAAAGCTTTATTGATTGGTGTGACTTAACTAGAAACTCCAGAAAATGAATGATAATGAGGGAAATCTTTTAAAAATGTTGGGTCATGATACATAAGGAGGCAAAAGTTCTTATCCTCCTGTGTTTGCTTAACAAGGAGTTTCCCTGCCTGAGACAACAATCTCTCTCTCTCCCTTCCCTGGTTCTAATGGAAACTTCTGTAAGCAAACAGAAAACACTTTTCCAAGCTGTTTATTTTTCCATCATGACAGCAAATATGACAGACAAGCATACTGCAGCACAACTTTTCCACGGCTTTCCATACAACATGCACAAATACAGGATCGCCTGACACAAGTGATCCCTTCCGACCTGCTTGGAAAGGCTTTTGGTATTGTTAAACTTCGGCAGTGTTAAACTTTGCAAGTGCTCTTTTATAGGTGTTTCCAGTGTTATGGCACAGTGATGTTGAGCATATTAATGAAAGTATTTGGTCTAAAAAGTAGGATGTACAGAAGGCAGAAACCTCATATATATCTGTCTTTTTGGAAAGCAAGTTGTTTAGGGAATATATCAAATTATAATTTTGCTCTGAAGTCTCTCAGCATGTTCACCAAGATAACAGCACTGCACAACTTCAAGTGCAGTTTGACTTCCTGACAGAAAAATCAAAATCACTGCTGAAGACCATTTCTTTCCTCAGAAATTGCATACATGAATCATTAGCACCTTTAACAAGATGGGAGATCTCCAAGTCTTGTTTGGTCAATAACTCTCAGCTTCCAACAGGGAACTGCAGCAATTTCTTTCAGGGTTTTGGCACATGTCTCACCAAACTGATGAGCTGGTTCACAGACACTCTCACTTTACAGTAAGACATATGGAATGTTTTATGTTTGTGAGTTTCTTTGATATTGTCTCTCTGGCACAACTTAATTTTCTCTCAGTTTTTGTTTGGAGAAGAAGACAATTTCTTAATTAAAGTGCACCAAGCGCATTTTAGGAAGTTCTTGTTTGAGAAGGCAGTAAGGGAGATTACAAGGTGCAGTATTTGTTTTGGCTCTTTCAATGGATAGTTAAATTTTTGGGGTACTTCCAGAGAAGAATCTAGGCAATAAATATGTGTATTTAAACATATCCACCCATTTTATGTACAGCATGCTGCAGAACACTTGCAGGAGACCTTTCAGCTCTTCTCAAGAACTGAGGTTCTATTTTGTCAGCTTAGCTCCTGGCAATAGTTCCATTCCTTAATCATACCTTGAAGTGCTGAGGTTCCTGTGAAGAAAACATCCCATTGCTGCATTTATTATAACCTTGTGGTGCAGCTCTGAAAATGCAGGTCAGCAGTTAACACCTTCTGTGTGATAATACAGTTGTTCTTATTTCCTTGTGTTATGATATATTCCATATATTTTCATTTGCCTTCATGTTCTCTGGTCACTCCATTGTGAAAGGCAGCTCTGGAAATCTTTACAGTAGTCTCAGAAGTTGCTTCCTGCTGGAAAGTATTAAATTTGCTGAGGACTTTAATTTTTGGGGGGCAGAAGAGGAGGCAGAATTTAATGTTTTGAGAAATAACCAGTGAAGAAACATTCCTTTGAGAGGTGATGAATTCAGAATTCAGCCCAGAATTCCAAGAGACCTAAGGTTTGGGGGAAAAAACCAAACCAAAACAAAACAAATCTGCTCTGCTGAGAGAGAGTTTCATTTATGATTTTCACTTGGTTGTGTTTTCTCTTTGCCTAAAGAAAAAGTCATAAAGAGTGAACTGTATAGTTACTCTTTATATAAAAAACTTCCTTAAAAAACCACAAAACAGCAAGTGGCAATTACCCTGCTTCTGTGTTGTCACTGCAG
The DNA here is from genome assembly GCA_013400215.1 of Cisticola juncidis. Classification (NCBI taxonomy): domain Eukaryota; kingdom Metazoa; phylum Chordata; class Aves; order Passeriformes; family Cisticolidae; genus Cisticola; species Cisticola juncidis. Next base: position 187,733 of record VXBR01000396.1, read on the forward strand.
TGATCAGGCTGTAATAAAATCCTTTTTCTGTAGTCCTTATTGTCATCTGCTGATGGGAAGCTTTAGCCCTTTGAATCCAAGTTATGGGCTATGTACTAAACAAAAGAAAAATGGGGGAGAATAATAGAAAATATTTTGGGACTTACCTACGTGTTTAGTAAGATCTGACTTTTGAACATGGAAACAATGATTTTTAAAAATTTAATTGAATGCATTTGTGAGTGTTAAATATAATACAAGGAAAAGAGAATCTTTAGGAGTAACTAAAATCCAGTGTTTTGCTATAGGGCTTATATGAAAGCTTTCAGTCTATGAAATTACATTACCTGTACTCCCTTTGTACTTTTCTACAAAGTGTGTAGGAGGAGTTTAAACATGCAGGTGACCCCATGACTGATGGATGTATCATCAGTTCTGTGAGTTGTAAGGACATTTCCCCATTTAGACAATTTTTGGAATGTGGCTTGTGCCCAAATAGTTTAAAAACTGAAAACCAAGCGCCTCTGGGAACAGGGCTGAGAGGCTGCAGGTCAAACACAGAAGCTCTGAAATAAGTGACAGTGGGAGGATGACGAGGAACTGATCAGGGCAGGGAGGGATTTATTTTCAGGAAGCAGTGAGGGGGATTTTGTGCAGGGTAGGGCTGTAAACAGCTTCTGACAAGGAATTCTTGGGAAGGGTTCCCTCGAGTGCAGTGCAGCCGTAGGCAGGGGGAGGTGGTGGCAGTGTCGGTTCCCTTTCCCAGTGCCTCAGAAGGATCAGTAGTGCATCTCAGCTGTCGGTGTGCTGCCCAGCCCCTCGAGCTCCTGAGCCTTTGCCAGAGACCCACTGGACCCAGAGGTCACTGGTGTGTGAAATACTTCCTCTAGGTCACAACAGGGATGGCCAGAAACTGATTAAAGGCTCAAGAGATGCTGGTGAAGACAGGTCTTGCGTGTCTTTATTAGCATAAAAATTGATGGCAAATGAGACTGTCACTTCCATCTAGTTTGAAAAATCTGTACTTGCTGGGCCATCAGCCAGGGGCTCTTGGATCTCAGAATAATTTGGCAGTTTGATGTACAATAGACCCTGTGCTAATTTGTGCTTCTAGACTGCTTCCCTAATGAAAAGAGAGTGCCTTTCCCTACCTGTAACCTCAGCCCTGCCAGACCTCTCTCTGGTAAGGCAAAACTGGCAAGAACAACATTGTGCAATGCCAGCCCAGAGGAGATTTTAGGTGTTAAAAAATCGCTAGAAATACAGAATTCAGGATTGGGATTCTTTTTCTTGTTCCGTGTTCTGTTTGTCCTTTAAATAATGCCTTCAGTTAATGCAGACTCTTATTATTTTCATTTACATGGAGGAAGCTTATCTACTATAAGAAATTATTCCTCATAAAGCATAAAGTAAACTTTCAATGTGAAATTATTATTTTGAATCAGTAAATACCTCCCTTAGGTTTTACTAAATTAAGGAATGTGTTTTTAGTATTTTCCCCTGCTGTATGGTGTTTTCTCCCCCACACCCAGTCACAAATGTCTTTAGTTGAAGTTCAGAACTGTATCTCTACATCAAAATAATTAGAGTAATTTGTAATGAGTGAAGTCAGATGTTCTCCATAGTAAGAGTATAACTGAGCAATAGGATTTTTAACAATTTTTAATAAAACTGGCTTTAAATGCAGTCAGATTAATTCCAGGATGAATTTTCTTAGGAGCCAGCTTGTCATGGACAAGGAATTAGCTTCACAAACTTGAATTAAAGGCTAGTTCAATTTTGACATATGTAGGTGTAGTAAAGAGGAGGTCACAGTTCCTCAGATCCCAGTGGTAAAAATGCAACTCTGAAACCTTTGGGGTTTTGGTTTTTTTTGTTTTCTTTATTTAAAGGAAATATTTAAAGTTTGACCAAAGTATGATTCTGTGGTCACTAAATGGTGTGTGTTTTAGGTACCTGGCTTTCATTATTCTGTTTAAAATACCCTAAAGGACACTTTGGTTGTAAAATAACATTAATATTAAAGCAGCTTGCCTTATGAAAACAAATTAATAGATTTGTGTGAACAGCTCCCAAAAAAATCATGCTGTGAACAAAAAGAATGATGAAGCCAGAGAGTAATTTGCATTCAGATTTGCTAAACAAAGAAATACCTGGTTTAACAGGCATTAAAGTACCTAAACTCTTGAGTTCCAATGTACCCACCATCTTGTGGGAATGTTGCCAGAGGATTTGAGGTTATGCTTTGACAGGTAACTTAATGCTCTTGTACATTTCCCTTTGTGCTGGTGGAATGGTTGGAGTTGCACTAAGGATTTATCAGCTTTTAAAAGAGTTTTCTGTAGTGTGTGTTTCTGCTGAAACAGATATTAATTCCCTCAATTCGATTTCCTAAGTGTTTTCTGTCTTTTGAAATATTTCAATACTTTAATGGAAAGTATCTCTTTGTTTATCCCTGGGCTGTAAAAAGATTAAAATATTTTAAAAATCTGAAAAAAGCTTATCTAAAAAAAAAAA
>VXBR01000396.1:190260-215463 GCA_013400215.1 Cisticola juncidis
AACCAAAAACCCCCAAACCCAACAGTGCACCAAACATCCCTGTATTTAAAGCAAATCAAACTTAAAAATGTCTGCATTTATCACAGCTGATAAATGGAGCTAGGAAAAGCAGAGACACTTGACCAATTCTGCCATTGAATCTGTGAATTGAACTTGCTGGTTAAAGTTAACAGGGTGTTCCAAAGGTGTTCCAGGTTGAGGTCTGTGAAAGTTGGGTGAGCAAGAGTTTACATGACTTGAGGGAGTGACAACACTTCTCATGTGATCCTGCAAAGTAAACCAGAAACTTGCACAGATGAGCTATTGATCTGTTAGACCCAGGGGAAGCCTCCTTACAGGAAATGTCTTATCTAGACACACATGATTATGAAAATGTATTTTCCATCTGTTGGAGATGCAAGATAAATAATTGCTTAGCTTGGTTGACTGAATCTTTTGGTTATGAGTGGACTGGAAAGTCTCTTGCAGGAAATTGGTGAGACAGGTAGGGCTGGTGCATCTGTGTCTGCAGTATCACATTTGCTTTGAATTGTTTATAGAAATTTAGAGGGTGCTTAGGTATTACAGTTATCTGTTAATACCACGTGCTTTCTCTATTATTTACAGTATTTTAGTGAAGTGAAAATTTGTCACTTCAAGATTTGGGAGAGCTGTTTACACACTTTGCCTCTGTGTGTGTTTGTGCAGCACAGTCTTTGGCTTTGTTAGATCATCTTGAGAAACAAAATCATTTGTACACAAAAAAAAGTGTTATATTCTATGAAATTGAGTGGAACTGAGTGAACATGGAGTTTGTAATTTAGAAAACATGGAGTAAATTGTCATGCTGAGCAAAATGAAGAATTATTTTAGATGCAATAAATACTCTCTTTTTTTTCTTTTTTTCTTTTTTTTAGCTTTCTGCTTATACAGCTACTAAATTAGGTGTTTTATATGAAAATATTTGTTTGGGTAATGTTCCTTAGTAAAGAACATTTTGAGGAAAACAGGCATATTGCCTAAATAATTATGTCTAAGTAAGGTTGTCTTGTGGGGTAGAAAACATTTGTCTTGCTCCTAGATTGTTTTTTAGCAAGCCCTCTGAACACAGTATGTGAGACACTTTTTTATTGGTCATTTTAACATTGTGCTGGTGAAGGAAGAGATTCTTGAAGTGAGAATTTTCAAATTGCTATGGCTAGCTCTGCCTGAAGGGAAGTCTAAAATCTCTCTTCTAAATGATCACTTATTGTTTCATAGGGATGCTGAGATAAGAACTGGCTGATATAGTAGTGCTTAAGCTAATTAATGTTATTGATGACATGTGGCCAGTGGCCACAATAATTAGATTAAATTTCTCAGGAATATAATTGATTTGATAACTTTCAATGGAGCAAAAGTGTAGAAGAAAACTCATCCTGTTTAGGATTTAATCCTGCCTGGGATTTAGAAAAATGATGTTAGAATATGCAGCTGTAGTAGTCAGCAAGAATGTAACTTTTTAAGGCTCCAGTTGGTCCTGACTGAATTTATAATTTTTTCCCAAATATTTCACTGTACCTTAATTGCAGCTTTTTTGCTACCCCACCCTTTTCCATGCAGATTGTCTTTGCTGAACTGAAGAAATCTCCCCTTCACACCACTGAACACATCAACCTGGGAATCTTAGGAGATGCTGGTGGTATTTTCCAGCATTTTTTTTGAAAAATTTCATGGGGCACCACATCTCTACTAGCTCTCAATAAAATAATTAAGTTAATCACCTTGGACCCTGATAAGTCATATTATGAGGCTCAGTGAAAGGGTTATTTTCTTGGCCTCATTGGGGTCAGCAGGCAGCAAGACAGTCTGAGTTTGTGACAGTGCTGTGTCACATGTTTATAAAACTTACTCTTATCTAACCTTACATTCTTCAAAAAATAATTCCATATCTAACTTCCCTTCTAAAACTGCACGGCAACTATCAGAATTCATTTAAATAAAAATGCATCTAAATGAAAAATATGAAGAAAATTACCAGCCAAAATGTGCAGTATATTTTAAAATGCAGGAGCTGTGCACTGCCATGAAAAAATTGTATCTGTTTATTGTGAAGAGAGCCCATTTCTCTCATTGAAGTATTCAGAGATCACTTGTTCAGCTCTCTGTTGCAGAGTAAACTTTGTGCTCATCTGCAGCATCTTCAGAGCCCTCGTGTCTGTCACTAAAGTCAAGGCTAAGGGAAATCTGTTCACTTCCTCAGCCTAAGGTTTTTAATTCAGGTAATACTGGTAAGCTTAGAGTAAAAACCATTGGAGTAATAATAGAACTCATCTCCACCTGGTTTTGTTGCAACTTCATAATAATTCTGTGAGTGGCAACACCTCTGTTCCTTGGTGCACTCTCTCCACGCTCTCTGCAAACTGCATGATGCAGTTTGGAAATACCCAAACTTAGGATGACAAACTTAGGATGTTTCTTTCTAGTTTGGGGCAGGTCTGTGCTGGGTGTCCTTTGTTCTGTACCAGTGCCTGAGTTATGCTTTTCAGCTGAACTGTGAGGGCTTGAATGAGGGCAGGTAGTGGCATTGCAAAGTTCATGCTACCCAAAGATCTTTCCTCCTCCTTGAATTATCAGTGTATAATGAGTGAGTCAGAATTGCTAACTGGGAACCTGGGCCTGCAAGGAGTGAGAATCACCACAATCCCACTGAACAAACTATTTTTAAAAACTATGTATAGCTTTAATAGAAGGAAGGATTATTAGTTTATGAAGAAAAACAAAGCAAGGGAGATGGAGAGGTTTTCAAGAATGTGAACACCAATAGTGGTGGACTATGTAGATTGTGGGAGAATGGCTGTCTCCCAGCTGACCTTTATCTGTTGTAACAAAAATACTTATGCTTTCCTTTTTAACAAAACAAAACCCAGCCCTGTTGTGAGCCCAGAGACAGATTTGATTTTTTCTGACTCTCGTTTTTCTCTCTTTCATAGATTTGAAGTTCCATGCTTTAAGCAAAGAACCAAATTTACATTCATCAGCAATATTAGACTGTGAGCAGGTCCCTGTGCTCATATTGATCTGGCCTTGCAGATTGTATTTATCCTGTGGATTCATTTTCTTATATTAGAACTTTTCATTTGTCAGTAGAGTCTTAAATGTATGCATTAATGGAAATGCAAAAACTGAATACATATAAATTATGGAAGCTACTCTGCATGTTACAAACTGTATTTTACTTAGTAAGCTTAATGAATATTCCTTAAAACTATTACTGGCTTGGCTCTCCATGTGTCTCATTTGTCTTGGGCTAGATAAATCAATTATGCATGTCTTAAGCTTTGACATAATCTATGAAGATACAGTTTCCCCAGGTAGAGCATATTTATCTTCATTTTTTAAAGATAATACTTGGATATTCTATCACCTTGAGTTCTCAAAATTTGCATGTTTAACTGTTTTTCTTCATTTTCTAAACTCTAGCCTGAGTTTAAATGGAATAAAAGTCTATAACTTTTTTAATTGCAGACTGAGGATCCTAAGTACAAATGCACTTGTATTTCTAGTCTGCCTTTTTGTCTGTTTACACAAATAATGCCCGTTTTAGAAAGCAAAGTGAAGCTGGTGCATTAGACCTGTTTCCCCTTTGTTAAACATGTGAGAGATACTTTGCAAGTCTTCATCCTAAAGTTGCTGGAACCCTGTTTAAAACTGAACACAACATTCACTCCTTTACTGTTGGAAAAGTGATTTCTGGAGCCTTCTCCTGCCATTGCCGGTCTTGCCATCAGCAGCAAGCTCAGGCATGAATATTGGAGCAAAAAGAGTACCAGAGGGTTGTCCACAAGGACAGAGTGTATTTGCTAGCATCTGTGGAATTGCATTTTATTGTAATGGTATATCCTAACTCACCCCTGGACACAGTGTGTGGTTCATTCAAAGTCTGTACCTCCCTGCAGTATCATGTATCTGTAACCTCACTGGCTGTGCAATCTCACCGCGCCCTTCAAACCTCAGGGTTTAGAGTGGGAACGGGGAAGCCTCGCCCTCTCTTTTGGCTCCCTTTCCCCTTGGCCCCTCTTCCCCCTGGGGGTCTCTGGACTCTCTCCTCTCCTCTCTCCCCTTCCCCCTCTCCCTCAGGGACCATGCGGCTTCCTGGAACCGAACTCCAATAAACTCTCACCTCGTCAACACCCTACCGGTGTCTTGAGTCTCTTTGCCTGCCGACACAAGAACACCCACGCCTCTAAGACCCCCGGGGGGCTCCCAGGGAATCCTCCCCGGGGTCACCCCAAAATACACACCACAACAAGCATCAGTAAGAACATTGAGTAGCTGCTGATGAAAAAGGGTGGCACAGCCATACCATCCTCATCAAATCTAGCTTAAGAGTCTGGATCCCAGCAGTGGGATGGATACAGGCTCTGGTGGAAAGATGGAACTCATCACCTGAACTCTGAGCCTGCAGCTGTACTGACTGGAGGACTGTGGGCTTTGGTGGGAGATTTGGTGGGAGAGAGATCCCTGTTCTGTGAGGCTCATGCTGCTGGTGTTCCAAGAGGGAAGTTGGCAGGGAGGGCAAGCTTTGTGCCCTGCCAGGAGTCAGGGCCTGGAGCACTCCCACAGGTGAGGGTGGGCCTGGGCAGTTGTGGAAATCTCGAGCTGAATTAATTCTGATCAGGCTGAAGGGTGAAGATACTGAGCCACAGCCCTTCTCTGGGTGTTCCCAGCACTGCTTGTCCCCTGTCAGCCACAGCTCTGAGGCCTCCTCAACACGGGGCTGTGGGAGGCTGAGCTCCTCTCCAAACTGCATCTTGATTAGGGATGGCTGTGATGGGAGCAGCCTGACACAGCCATTCACTGAAGGATTCAGTCTGATCTCCTGACTGTCAGGCTGTTGGAAAAGTTTGCCTGCTCTGGAGTCGTTGTGCTAGCCTGCCTTTTTGTGTGCAGATCCATTAGGCCAAACAGCTCATTGACATATTAGATTAATGATGAGTGAACCCTCCTTAAACTGAAGCTGAAATTACTTTAGCCAAACCTTAATGGTGTTTGAAAATTTCTGATTAACTCTTCTTTAGAGGCAAGTTTAGAAGTGCTTGTCAGTATTTCTGACAAAAACAGAAAAAGTGAAGCTGGAAAATAACACTTAAAAATCCTTCAACAACTGTTTTTCTTACTTGGTGTATTTCCCACAGAGTAGCTCTTGGAAAACTGGTTTCCTTTGTTGTTATTGCTTATGACTTTGAGGCATAACAGAAGAACATATCAACTTTGCGTCTTGTTGTAATGACATGCAGAATTTGTAGTAAAATATTGTAACTTAAAATGAGGAACTGGTGGAAATTGAGTTGAGTTCGTCTAAAATTCAAAGTCTCTTGGAGATTGCTGGAGTGTCCCAGTGTATAAAATTTGGGCCACATCCTGAGAGGTTTTACTGACCTGCTGAGAATCTTTAATTCCTGTGACTGAAGTCACAGCTGCAGGTGTTGGGCTTAGACCAGGTTGGTCCACCTGATGAGTAATTAATTACCTGAAACTCCTTTAGCATGGCTTTCTCCTGTACTTCTAATTAGTGCAGCTCTGTGCCTTTCTGTGCAAACCCTTGGAATCCATATCTGACTCTAGGCCTGCTAGTTGTAAATTTAAAAACTATTTCTGTAGTCCAAAGAAAAATTATTTTTTACATATATATATATATATGTATTTTTCTTTTAATTCTCAGACTGAAATGTCAAGGATCTCACGTGTGCACCTCAAAGCTTTTACTGTCTAAACCAAACTGTCATCATGTCATCAAACAAAGTCCAGCTGCCCTAAACACATCTGCCTGATTTTATACAATCTCACTAAAAGCTTTGTTAGTAGTGCTGAATGTTACTTTATTTGGAACTCAGACTGAGGGGGCAGAGGTTGCCCGATTCAAGTCACTTACTGGTTTTAAGCATAACCACAGCTTAGGAATTATTGAAAATCAGTTCTGTATCTTCAGATGACTCTCTTAATTTGTACTCTAAAGATTTTGTTTTAATAAAGGCTTTCTAAGTCAAGGTGGGAGAGAGAAAGGATTGTATCAGCCTTGTGGTATGTTTAGTGTTTTTCATTTATTGACCAAATGCAAGCTAGAAACACTCGTGACTGTTAGCTCTTCCTAATAAGATTGGAGACATGTCCTTATGTACTATTATTAGTGTGGTCCTTACTGTTGTTTGACAGACATTTTTATTAGAGGTTGGTCCTGGGGTATCTTGGATCTCGTATTTCTCATTCTTACATGCTATTCTGATTGTCCTTTCTCTCCCCTTTTTATAAAAATCTGGGTCTGAGTGGAAGCCAGGCAAACTAAAAAATAAGTGCCTCCATTTTGCAGCTTGGAAATCTCAACTCCTTTTCGTTTCAGCAAGCTTTTTTTTTTTTTTTTTTAATAAAACAGATTGTGTTCAAACTTGTGACCTTCAGATATGAAACTGCTGGAGAGTCCAGCAAGCACTGGGGGTATGTCCCTGGGGGAGTGTAATAGCCTGGGGGTGTTCAGGGCTCCTGAACCCAGGGTTCTGGACACACTGCACATTGTGGGGGTCAGAAGATTTTGAACAACTTAATAGGTGAGCAGCAAACTTGGTTTTCTCAGGCTTGTTCACTATTAGTTAGCTTAACATCAAAACCAGTCCATCACACAGACAGTTGTCACAGCCTGTTGGTGTCTCCCCAGATTTGCAGGAGAATGTATTCTGTAGGCTTTAGTTCATGGGCTCCTTGGGTTTGAGAGAAGCCACCCCAAACCCATACACATCAAAAATCCACTGCAGAAAAGCCCTTCCTGTCCCCTGCACCCCCTCCTCATACACCACTGTGCATTTGAGAATCAAATTGTAAAAATATTATTACCAGGAACAGTTTTCCAGTTGATAGAAATAAATGAGATGATATTGTACTTGAATGTTAGCATACATTTTAAGGAAGGTAAGAGGATTGATTTTATTTAATTTCAGGAATAAAAACTTATCAGAGCAAAACACTGCTCCATATTTAAAATTTTAATATTTGCAGCCTCACAACTGCATTAGTTTTTAATAAAATTGCATTAATCTGACAGTATGCTGTAAAGCAAACAGTGATAGTGGCACAATGGAACTGCAGTAACAAAACTGAAGGCATTGTGATGGACAGTATATATATTAAATTATCTTTTTCCCTCCATGTGCTGGTTTAAATATTCAAGAGCTCTTGCAAGTGGTGCTGTGCAACAGTGAATGAACTGTTAAAAAAACTCAACCAGCCAAAAATCCAACACATCTCACTCACCCCAGAAAAAATCTAAAAAAAAAATTCAAAAGCAAACAATGAAACACAGATTTGATGTTGTCTTGCTCTGAGGACTGACTGAGTTTTAAATGTTCTGTATATGTTTGTCATGGGGCACTAAAAAAACCCAAAACACTGTTTGGTGTATGCGTTTACTTTTTTAACTAAAGACTTCAAAATGTGTACTGTAAATACTTCTATTACAAATTGAATTCTCTCAGAATGTTAACTTTTCTTACCAAAAACCCACGGTATTTTGTTTGCTGTTTCCTGACAGTTAAGTGGGCATTATGATCCTCAAAATTTGTATTTCTTTTTTATCTGCAAGTATAGGGTTTTTTTAATGAAGTGCCAGAAGTTCTGGGACAATGATTTAATATTTTGAATTTGAGTCTTTCCTTGACAATCAGGGGAAAACGTTTGTCATGCACTGATGTAATACAGAATTTCCAATACTTGAAGTGAAATTGTAGGACTTGTGTCAGAGCAGTCCATGGATTGTAGAACCCTCAACTGAATTACACCTGATTCTTCCAAACAGGAACATTTGCTTTGCTATTCCTGTACAGTGACAAAGCAGTCCTGGAAGTTTATACAGGGAAGATTAAACAGTCTCTCATTGTGTTGTTGTTTTGTTTGTGTTTTTGTTTTTGCTTTGGTATGGTTTCTTTGTTTTTCTGTTTTGTTTTGTTTGTTTGTTTGTTTTGCTTACAGACACTAAAAATTCTCCTCTCACTGTGAAGGAACTGATGGAATTAACCTCACCCACAAAACCATCTGATTTGATCTGAGAATGCATTTCAGGTAAAAGAGAATAATAAATAAAATAGAGCACATAGTGGTTTGAATAGTTCAAGTTTTCTTTTGTCAGGCAATAGAGGAGTATCAGACCCCCCTTCAATGCTTATGTAGAACATCACTAGAATTGAAGCTTCTGGTTGTATAATCCAAGCCAAGACTGCTTTTTAAAAAAAAACAAACTCAAAATATTGTGAAAAACAGGGAATTTGAATACATAGCCAATGGTTTGTGTTCCCTTAGGATACAGATGACATGTGGAGAAGGACCATATGAATGCACTGAATGTTTATGAGCAAGACACAGAGGAATGATTTTTAAAAAGCAACTTCTCATTAAATATCATGAAGCAAGAAAAACTGATGATCAAACTTCTTTCTTTCATAGAGTATTTGTTTAATGCATATTATAAGTGTATATATATATATATATATATATGCCTATATATATAATTAGAAACAGATGATTAATGGATTTGGTTTAAGCGGGAGAAATGCTAAGACTTTAACAAAACCAGACTTTTTAAAAGAGAATTTTTGTCTTTTTTCTGTTGTCTCCAAACATAGCTGTTGCACAACTGGGATTATACTCTGATATTTAATCAAATTTATGTGATATAATTAGTGCATTTAATAATTCAATTACATGTGAGGTAATTAACTTTATAGATAGCTTTGAATGTTCTGATTCTTTCTGCAATTTGAAAATAAGTAAATTAAATGCCCAATCACTAAATAATGTAGAGGCTGTATTTTAACTCCAATTTAGATTCCTTTATATTGGGGTTATAGCCTGCCATTTCTTACAGAGTATCAGTAAAGGAATATCTTTTAGGATTAGTATTTTCCTTAGGATAGACATCTTCTCAAAAGCACTTTCTTCTGTTCTGTGAAATACTGGAGGAAGGAAAAAAGGCATGTATTTGAAGAAATTACTGAAGAATGGATCTTCTGTGGGGTTTCCAGTGGGATTGCTAGTCACACACTTGTCATCAACCCTTCCTTACGGGACTAGTAGATAAATAGGAATTTAATCAATGTGCATTTTTTACTTTGAACAAAGGAACATGCCAACCCCCCCATGCGTTTTTTAGATGAGCTGCCAGGAGCCAGGCTGGGCTGATGCCAGTGTAATAATGAGAATATTACACAGAATATTTCAAAACAGGGTGCTATCTCACTTGTGGCCTTGATACAATAACCAGCAGTGTTTCAGTTTAATCTGGTCATTTATTTGGCATTAATCTTGGCTCACTGATAATTCAACAAAAATAAAACCATAATTGAGGAAATTCTTGAGGAAAAAAAAGATTAACTGTGGTGTCTTGGTTTGCTTTCTTTTTATTTTCCTTAGCTCCTGGAGTCTTTGCTCCCCAGTAGTTTTATTTGCACCCCAACTCTTTGCTTGGACCCCAACTCTTCCCATAACAGTAATGGCTACACCACACATCATATTATGGTTGCCTTGCTACCCCTGAGCTGGAACATTGCCTTTGTCTAAACTCTAAACTGACCTTAGGTAAGTAGGAAAGCAGTACTCTGAAACGTGTGAAACTGTGACTTCAAAGAAAAAGTAATTTTCTGGGTGTGCAGTGCTGTCTTGTATTGCTTAATCAGCTGTGATCACCAACTGATGCTTTTTTAGCAAGACACAGGAAAATCTATTCTAATGAGTTTTGCAGTACTGATTGTGCTGACTCGGTGATTTAATCTGCAAAGTTAATTGAAGAGATTCATTAAATTGGGTGGAATTTGAAGGATCTTAGTGTTCTAAGCTTCAGCCCCTCAGGCTTCACACAGAATGAAACACATAATCAGCTTTCACTAAGCACTAGTTTTCATTAATCATAAACTGTAGGCAAAGTTGGAGTTTGCAAATTTAGGTCTTTTATTGTTGTTTCATGTTAATGAGTATTATCTCTTATTCCTATTGTGTGTAACTCTCTCAGCAACTGTGTTAGCACAGATGGCTAAAATCCCTAGCAGAAAAGTAATCAGCATTTGTGAACAGGCTGCATTCAAAATAAATGACAGAGGAGAAAAAATGCATTGCTTCAGAAATTAGGAACCAGATCAAACTATAATAATGCATGTAAACACATCCAGGAAAGCAGGCTGCAGCTTTGTTTTCAACAAAATTCGTATTCCAATATATGTAACCTTCTGTCGAATTTATTGACGGAACAGGAAACAAGTTAAATTAAAACTGGAGAACAACGGGTTTTATATAAGTAATTTGGAATGTTCTTTTTTTTACGCCTATCAAAATGTGATATAATTGACACAAATTAGTACAGTGAATTGAAAGAAAGAGCACACAATCCTACAGATCCTAATTATCCCATTTTAACTGAAATGTGTAACTAAAAGTTAGAGCTGTTCACAAGCACTTCCCTTTGATCAACGTGTGTAATGTGTTAACTGGAGCTACCAGGAGCCTTGGATTTAAACTCACTGTGTACTTTGGACTTCTTAAACTGAAAACAGTGCCCTGAGACTCGTTCATAAATCCATAGTGGGGGTGATGGGAGTACAGTGCTTGGGTTCACGTGGCACATCAGCTGCCATACTCTCATGAAGAACTGAGTGACTTGTGCCTTGTCATTCATATCAGGACACCTATATTGCAGAGAGAATTCCTCAATGAGCAAATGAACTCATTGCATCTTCTCACCCTTAATTTTATTAATCATGGCCTAAGTTAAATGCTGTAATAATAGCTGAATTCATGCTGTAAGCTGTGGGTTCAATTTAAATGTCATTAGGGCCTGAAGTAAAAGAGTATTCAGTAGATCTTTTCCTCTGTATTTCCCTTGGGCATTCTCTACTTCCTCCATCCTCCTTTCTTCAACATGTGTGTGTTAGTTGGTGTTGGGTATGGAAGGTGTTGTTGTCCTGGAGAAAGGAAGCAGTAAGTTGGAGAGGAATAACACAAAGAAGAGTGGCAGGAAATCCAGACTCTTCCTCAGAGGTGGAAACGAAACACAGGAGTTCAGATCTGTGCTCCTTTATTAGATTAGTAATGGAAGCTGTTAGAAGCATCATGTTGGCTTTTTCTCAGCACTGGCCTGTCAGGATAACAGATGGAAGGTGGTGCCCAAGTTTTGGTTGAATATGTTTGTGGTGGAGTTGTGGTTGTCAGGTGTGTGTATAGGCCACTGTATTTGGCGTTTTGTTCTAATTGATGCTAAGCTATAGTTCTGCTCTTCTACTTCTAAATAATGGCATGAAATTTTGGTTTTAATCCAAAGCTGGCCTTCACTTGGCAGCTCATCATAAGAAAGTTTATTTCCAAAGTATGCAATGTGGCTTAATCCTTTCTTCTGGCTCCAAGATGGGGACTATTGCAGCAGTGTCATAATTAAGAGGAGCAGCTCTTTTCTTTTTTTTTTCTTTCTTGTCATTTCTTTAACAAAAATTCTTTAAAGGCAAGCTTTTTCCTGCTTTGTGCCCATAGTGTCCTTCCTCAGGGGTTTGCTTTGCTCAAGCAGCTTCTACATTGTGCAGAGTGGTTCTGCAAACAAAAAGTTTGCAAGTCTAAAGCAATTATTTGTTGGCTACACATGCAGTGGAAAGCTGGAACTAACCTGCAGCTGCACTACCCACCCCAGTGAGACTGCTGGGGAGCTTCTGCCTCTTGTCAGTCAGCTGGAGGAGCTGGTCTCAGTGTTTCTCAAACCTGGCTGAATCTCATGGTTGAGACCCCATTTTGGCAGGGTGATTTCCCCCGTGTGGTTTTATACCTTCTCATGCTGCTGTCTTTTCCTTTTGAGTTCAGGAGGCAGGATCCCTGCCTCAGCAGCCTCACCTCTGCCTGCGATAGTTCCTGGTTAATGTGCTCATCCTGCCTGGTGTTTGCCAGGTGTGTCTCACACTTCAGCAGTGTCTCAGGCACCTGGGAGAAGGCAGCAGAGCTGTGTCAGAGATCACAGGCACCTTTGCCCCTGGGAGAAGCTTTACAGTAGACTGGGGTGAGCTGTTGTGCTTGTTTTCCAGCAGGGCACAACTCCACTGTTAATGATAACAACAATATAACTTAATATATTAAGTCATTTATATAGTTATGTATTTAATAACTTAAAAATAACTAATGCAGGATTTTTCAATACACAAATACTTCTCTAAGTTTCCTCTTTAAGACCTATAGCTCTGAGCAAATCCTGCTACCCAAGAAGCTTGAGCTGTGATAGGAAATCTGAAGTTTGTCAGAGCTTTCTCCAAAGTTTGTGCTTTGCCTATCACATATGTGTTTTTAGGAAAGGAAATGGCTTATGAGTTAGAGCTGATTGGGATCAATCATGCACCTTCCTATCAGACTATCTGAGAGCAATCACCGAACCACAGCATTAAACAGAAGAATTACAATGCAAATTGGGTAAGCAATTCTGGCTCTCTCGAAGTTGTCCTGAGGTAACATTTTAGGAGGACTCCCAGATGACTTAATATATCATAAAATTCACTGTGCTACCATGTGTTAATGAAGGCTTATTTTAGAGAGTTAATCTCTATTTTATATATAAAAACTTATCTATTTTTACATATTTATATATATTTTTAGATCTTTTTATAAAGTTATGTATCTGTTCTCAGTGGTTTGTTTCTCTGCTAATATTTCTGTGACTCTTTCAAATTCCCTAGAAATTCATCCTTCAAAAATGTTAGGTTAAAAAAAAGTAGGTATTAAGGTACAGGAGCTGTGGTTTGCACAAAACTACTTTAATCCATACTAAAGTGGAGTACAACATACTCTTATTTGAAGGACTCATAATTTCAGTTTCCTTGAATTTATCTTGATATTCCATTTAAGAGAAACCATGAATTGGTATGTCATAGGTGATGATTCTATAATGGTTCAGTGTATAGCACAGGATTTTTGTCTTCTGGTAATCTTCATTGTCTGTTACCATTGTCTGTCTCTGAAATTGGTTATCAAGCAAATCTGCCTAATTTTTAGTTCAGGTAGCAATAAGTAGACACAGAAAGCTGAATATATATTTTACATATGTGTCCTGAAAACTACCTAGAGCCATTTTTGGGTTCCACCATCAGGCTGGACTACAAATGACTTGATGGGGAAATAGCTTACTGATTGTTTTAAAATTATTTTTAAAGATTTCCTAGCATGTCTGTCCAGACTTGAAAACTTGCTCTTTTTAAAATTGGGGATTCTTTTTATTTAAATCTTATCAGTCCCCTTAAAATGCTCCCTAGATTGCAAACCTTCAGAACAGGGTACCTGCTCTTCTTCAGTGCTAAAACAGAAATTTTGTATTAGCAGTCAATGGATGTTGTTACAACAAGAGTACAGCAACATTTTTCCAATGGAAATAAATACTCAGAGAGAGCTACAGCAACCATATATATAATAAATAAATGTATATTCAAAAAATTACATAGAGGAGTGAAGGATGCAACCTTAATTTGTTCTTGGGCATTCTTGATTGGTCACAGCCACTGTAGCAGTGAAATTCTCTAGATGCTTTTAATGAGGGCTATTAATTCTGTGTTCTCTAATGACATTAATTGTCCAGTATAGAACACAAATAACTTGCCCTCTAAGAGGAGTTTCATGGCTTGTTACAATCTGTGTGAAATATTTTCAGACTCATTTATGCAACTGTCTTTATTCTTGGCCTTGTTTCTTTCTGATAATACAGCAGAGCATCACAGGATGGTTTGGGTCAGAAGGGATGTTCAAAGGTCATTCAGTACAACCCACCTGCCAAAGGCAGGAAAGAGCATATTGGTATCTTCTGCTTCTTTTCCTTTTGTGAAAAGGATAATGTTGATTTTTTTTTCTTTCTTTCATTAGAAAACAGTGTGTGTGGGGGGTCTTGTTTGTTTTTTGGGTTTGTCTTTTAGTATCAAAAACAGGCCTACAGAAGATTAAGCTTTAAGAACATCTGCAAGAGGACTTTTATGCTGCCTTCCACACTTTTCTCCAGTAACTGAGTAATTGTGGTGGTTATGTGGGGTATGTGTTCAGTTGCTGTTCAGTTCCCACTTTGAGAAAATTTTCCACTTCCTCATGGCCCATCTCTGTAGACAATTATCTCTCCTTTTCAGAGCTGATGTACTTTAGACTAGAAGGAAAAGCATTTTCTTAATCCATTCTAATGAAGCTTTGCTAACCCCATGGGTTTCCAGAAGAAATGCAAATATCCACTCTGTTGGGCAAAACTCCAATAATATGATGCATAAATGAGGGAAATGCAGCTCTAGGAGTAGGTCCTTACCAAGTGGGACCTTGAGATCCAGTCTGTATTCCTGTTGGTGATTAACAGACAACCATGAAAACCCTAAACAGATAAAACTGAGAATACTTCTCACCAGGGTATTGTAAGGAATGGAAATCAGAGCATTACTCTTGCAGATGGGAACCCTGGGGGGATGCAAAAGTTCTGGGAATTTCATCTCAAGACATAGCACTTATCCACAGGGCTATGGATTTTTAAAAAGGCACACTTTGGCTTCGCCTGTCTCACTTGATGCATGTTGCATCAAGTTTTTTGGGGCTCAAATACCAAAAAGTTGCAAGTCAACACAAATCCTTAACAGCAAATATCTTAGCAAAATCTTTTAAGATGGTTGAACAAGGCACAGAAGTTAGGGTTTTGATGAGCTGTATATTTGCAAGCATACATGTGTGAGTGAACTCTCTTGTAGATTTCACCGTGAACCCTGGTAAAATGAACTCTGAAATGCAAGTGGAAAAGTTCTTTCCTGTGCCTGTTCTTTCATTCAGCTGTGCAGCACAAGGAATTTATTTTCAAATAATGAAGCTGCGCCTACCTTTGGTTTTAAAGTTAAAACCAGAAGGCTTCTGTGGGTGTGTTGCACCTTGTTTTGAAACATTTTGTTTATTTCATCCACGATCTAGGAATCTGATTTACACAGAAAATGTGTGTGGGATTGGTTGGGTTTTTTGTGGGCTTGTTTTTTGTTTAAAACCCATGTGGGATTAGCCCACTTAGGAAAATTGGGAAATCTTTGTCCCAGAACCTAGGACTGATTGCAGATCTGAAAAAAATGAATAAATAAATAATGACAAGAAGTGGTGAAGGAAGCTCCTTGAGTACTTATTCTAGAGAGAACAAGGTAATGTTGATTATAACCTAATGATTAGGGCTAATGGGGAAACCTCAGACTGCTACAGGTGGTAATGTATTTGCATTTTACAACTGTTTAATATTTACATTCTCTACAACAAATAATCTCTTTTTTTTCCAGTTTTGATAGTCAAAAGATACAAGACTTCCTGCTTGCTTTTTCATCTGAGTGGGAGGCTGAAGCTTAAGAGTCTACTCAGCTGACAGAAATCATTTGAGGGTGATTTAGTAGAGCAAAGTAGCCAAAAGTGACAACATCTTAAGAATAAAGTATTTTGAATTGGCAAGCTGCTTAGGAAATATTAGTTCAGAGAAGGCTAAACAGTCCATTGGAATACAGCTGCCTAATTAGGACTCTCAAACAGCAAATCTTTGGAGCTGGTGTCAGTGTGAAGCCGTATCTTCGGGACATTTTACTTTGTTTTTACTTTACATTTTGTAGGTAAAATACTGTGTATCCCCAGTCTAGCTGGGTAATCTTAATAAGATCTTGTTTGAAACACTTGGATTTAATAGTGTCACGGTGGATGTGAAAGGCTGCCTTTGGAACTTACACGACCTCTTCTAAACGATATGACACAGAATATTGCTAAGCCTTTCCTGAAATGGTGTTAAATTTATATTGGTTCCTGTGATGGGCTTAACCACATGAAGATGGGATGACAAACCAACGGGGTAATTCCAAAGTGTATTAACTTTTGCTCTCTGAAAAGCTTCCAGAGAAGCTGTTAACAAATTCAGAAGATATGCCTAAACACTATTTAATCACAAATGTATTAGAGCAGGAAAATACTCTTGTATATATTAAGACATCCAGCCAGTATATTTTAGCCTAGTTTCATAGAATCCAGTCCTTTTTCCACTGCTGATGTCTTGCACATGATTAGCAATACATAACTACTGGTAGGGTTGTGTGGTTGTTTGTTGTGGTTTGGTTTTTTTGGGGTGGTTGGTTTTTTTGGTGCTTTTTTTTTTGTTTGTTTGTTTGTTTTTGTTTTCTTTTTGTTTTTGTGTGCGTGTGGTTTTTGTTTTTGTGTGTGAGTGGTTTTTTGGGGATTTTTTTGTTTGTTTATTTTTTCCTCTGGCAGTGAAATGTGCTCGATGTGATTCGTGGTCTGGATGGATGGCACTTTGCTTACTAAATCCTTATGGAGGGATGTCACTCTTGGATATGACACAGAGAGTGGATTTGCTTCTTCAAACTCTTCACCACATTTTTATGAGACCATTTTTATGGAGGCTGAGAGTGTTTGCTCTCCCTCTCTGCTCATTTGCTGAACCCAGGATGGCAGCCTGTGGTTGGAATTTTGTGATCCAGATCCTATGGAGTGACAAATAGCCTTTTATCTCTGGTATGGCCCAAGATGGCGTTTTCCTTTTTCCGTAGTCGAGCCTGGATAATGACAGATTTTCTTTTAATAAAAGTGTAAACGTTACATAGGAAACAGAGTGTAGGAGAGGAGACGTGCAACAGTGGCTGCTGAGTATGCAGGCAAATGGCCATATTTACTGAGGAAAAATCAGGATGTGTTAACAGGAAGGAAGCTGCTTGTCCTCTCCAGCAGTCCCTGGGAGAAAACAAAAAGCACAGGTTCACAGAAAAAAGCCCTCAGGGGAGGATTTCCCTAGCACTCCATCTGGAGTCAAGGCTTGGGCTGTCAAGCCTGGTGAGCTGGAGGCAGGGGCACTACACTGGAGCCATCCAGCAGATAAGGGAGAGTTTTTGCAGTTTGTGAAGTAGCTGACTGCTTAACTGGCAACGAGCTACCTTCAGACATCAGTAATGAAAAAGCCTCTTTGTACTGCAGAAAAGGTATATAAGATGTTCAGCAAAAGGGACAAACCAAAAGGAATTATCTTCTCCACTTAGAAAAGCTTATTTAATTTTTTGGTAAGTTGTTTTGCTGGGTTTTGTTGCTTTTCTTTTTTAATTTACCATTTTAATTCGTTGTGAGTGGCACACTTCTGCTTGTGTTCTGTGTATACCTGTTTGATGGGAAACATGATATCAGAATTGTTCTGATCTTGACAGAGTTGTGGAAATCAGAAGCATTTTCAGAGCTGGTGAGAGTGTTTGTCCTCTTCCTACTTATTTACATGATAATTCCACAAAGCTTGAATGGACAGATAAAGAAGAGGAGAAACATTCTTACCTGAAAGGCAAAACAACAGTTTTCAGAAAAAGCAAGAATAGTCTAATCTCATGTTCTCTTTTTCCTCCACTTGACAGTGATAAACACACAGGAGCAAGAGAAATTTAGCTTCATTGTATATCCCTCTGTAACATCTTAGCAACCAATGCTCCACTTAACTACAGAATAAAATTTGAAAAACACTGTAACATAAAGAAAGTTTTCCAGTCTTCTGGAACCAATGCATAGAAAACATAATGTAGAACAACAGAGAAGACTACAACTAAAGCATACAATCAGAATGAGCTGATATACTTCAGAGAATGAATGAACAGTGCTTGTGAGGTGTGTAGGTTTTTTTGGGGTTTTTTTTTTTGTTTGTTTGTTTGTTTTTTTGTTTTTTGTTTTTTGTTTTTTTTGTGCTGAGCATGTGCCAAGTGTGATATTCTTGGGCTGTTGAAATTCTACCTCCGCATGAAAACATTTTTAATGGGTTAATGATGGTGAACATTTTTTGCCAGAATCGGGCTAGGTTTTTCACATTACTTACTTTGCAAATTTCCACTGTTGTGTGGCACGTAATTAGCCACACTGAATCTACACAAGGAAAAATAATTCTCTGTGCCAAGACATCTTGTTTCCATACTAGCCAGCTGTTTGAAAATTGAAAGCCATAAAGACCCTCTTAGCTTATTAGTTAGAGCTTCCAAATGCAGGCTCTGTCCAATTAAGGGAGGGAACTACACCAGCCAGATGCATTATAGCAAATTCCACCATAGCTAATAGTTCACAAATGTCTTTTGTTTAAGATATTATTTAAAGCCAGAGTTTTTATTTAGTGTCTTAAGCTATGTAGAGAATTTAAAAAGCAGAAGGAAAGTAAGACCTCATAATATTAGATTAATCATCCTCAGAAATAACCTTTACATTTGAAATAAATGTGTTTTTTGACCAGGTGAGCAGTTGATAAGGACTTATCACACCCATCTGGGTCCTGTATACAGCAGCTGGAATTGAATTAAAGGAGACCATGACAGCTCTTGAGATAGATACCTTCAGCAACCTAAACTAAGATTTTTTTCAGAGTAAGATAATGAGTATATGTCATAACTTGAAACTGGTCACCAAAATTGCTACTGTGAAAGTGAAGACCTTAACTCATGGCTTGACAAACTCCTGTGAGTTGGTAAATTGCCATTAAGTACAGAAAGCAAATATTCAGATAACAATGGTTTCATCATTCCTATCAGTGACTTACTTTTAATCAAACGTGTTCAGTGGCCAGAGGTCACTTGTTTGGGTTTGTTTTTTTATTTCCCCTAAATTGTTATGGATATGGACAGACCTAAAATGCTTAGAGTTAGATTTTAAAGCCAGCTGAGATTCAAAATATAAATTGTACATAGCAGAGAAGGCATCATTTTGTTCATAAGGATAGGACAAATTATCTTCCCTCCTAGTGGAGTCACACAAATTCCTTTGAATACACAACTGCACCAAAAAAATTATACGGCTTTTCTGTAGAATGAGCAGAAAAGCATTTAAATCCCTTTCTTTTTTACCAGGTTATTGATGCCCATTTTATAGAGAGCTTACAATGTCCAGTGTACCTCGGTGCTTTTGCTGGGTTTGTTTGCAATTTATGGAGTCAACTGAAACATAACCCCTAAAAATTGTCAAAATCCATGTGTAACTCTGTCCTTTGGAAAAGAAAATTAGTAATGGATCCTGCTTAATGGCAAAAGAAATAATAATTTGTGATTAAGCAAGCATCCTGCTTCCAGTTGCTCCAAGAGGATTACAGCAGCTGGAGCAGTGGTCTGACTTGTCCTCTAATCTTAAACCAGGGTAAATTTTATATCTGCATTATAATTCCTTAGGTTAGTTGCCATGGTGATTTCTATCACTGTTTTAGGAGACAAGATTTCTATGGAAACAATTTTTATGTTGCCTTTTGCTCTGTGTGTTGCTTGTTGTCCCCTTCATAAATAACATTTCAGTCTGTTGGCTGTACCTGTCCAAGGTTATCTTGGTTATCTTGGTTATCTTGGAAGGAATTGGTTTCTGACAGCCTGTTGGCTTGTATCTTACACTCGTTGTTGTTTGTTTTGAAGGCACAGCTTGTTTTAGGAGACTGTCTGAGGAAAGACTATAGAGTATGCCGACAAGTTAACACTTTTACAGATTCTTTCATTTAAAGGTGACAACCTGCCTGCATGGTTCTGTGGAAGGGGAGGTGTCAGCTGGAAAGGAGCAAAAATACTCTGCTGTGGCTCACTGTTGGGGCTGCTCTGCTTGTGTGGAGAGTAGTTTAGTGCTTAAATGAGAACATTTGTAGTTATCTTTAGCATGTGACACTAATGCAGATAACAGTGCAGCTCATGGTGCCATTTGAAGCCTTTTTTTCCCCCTAGAAGTGGAGGTGGTCTCTTCCCAGGAATGAAGGGCAGTTTAAAGAAGAAATGCTGTGGTGGTTGTGAGAAGGATGACAAACAGAGCAGAGACTGTAGCATGGTGACTGATTGGTTCCAGTTCATGCCAGTGAAGTTTTCTGAGTGACCAACAGTGTTAGATCTGGAGGCTCAGTAGGAACAACTATGTCAGTTCTTATATCACTTTCTCAATTGACACCAACTAAATTTTCTGTTAAGTTAGCATATAATTGGGATGTGACAGAGTTCATGAAGACAGTCTGAGAAAAAAAATATCATTTTTAAGATTTATATTAGTGCTGGCACAATAATGTAATCATTTCTATCAGTTCTAATGATACTGACAGCTGATACTCTCTCCTGATTCTGCAGTTCATTAACTTTGTGACATTCAAGCATAACTTGTTTTTAAAGAATTGTTACTAATCAGAGCAAGTGTGCAACATCTTTTCATTCTTTTAATTGTACTGTGTATTTTTTCAAAGTCTTGCAGTTTTGGGACTAAGAAAACAATTTATGTTTGGTCAGACCCAACATACAGCTATACAGTTGTTTCCTTGAAATTGCCAAATGAGGAAATACTCATTGGTTCTCTAAGAATGTGTGGAACTGAGAGCTGGCACAGTGGTTGAGCTCTGTGTTATTGTCAAAAATGATGTTTGAGTCAGTAATAATACCAGATTTCCTACTGAATTTAGTATATGCAATTCAGAAAAAATGTGTATGTCTTAAGGGTTTGGATGGCCTGACCTGGTAAAGCCTTCTTACATGTAATTTTAACAAAATTGTTTTGTTCATTATGTATGTTGTCTTATATAAACAAAACTGTAAGTACAATCTCCTTCTCTCTCTTAATTATAATATTTTTGCAAAGTTCGAGACTGTCATGACTCGTGAGGTCATAGCAGATGATGCTGTTCTACACAGAAAACAAATTTTCTGGGAAAATAGAGATAAGTCAAGTTGCTGTGAAGAGAACAAGGCAGCTTTAAACTTGTAAATTACAAATTTGAATGAATTTTTAAAATTTGAAACCAGGCAAGATTCATAAAATGGCAAGGAAGAATAAAAATCCTACTAACCAGAAGTCTAGACTTAAGATATATAGGAAGCTTCATACGCAGATCTTGTTGCCTTCGATATGAGGCAATGGCGACCTGGTTTCAAGAGTCAGCACGACAGCTTGGCCTCACCCAAGCCATTCGGTCCACTGACACGCATACACCAATGTGGTAGACGGCAAATGGCGATTTATTGGAAGGGTACATGGGGTTAAATAGTCTAAGGGGGCCTCACTATGCTGATGGGAGGGAAGGTCGAAGGTCAGTGGAAAACTACTAGGTTTCAGAGGGGGCTGCTTATCTTAGGGTTGGTTACACATTCTTAGAGGATGAGTGAGGAGGGGGCCCTGTCTTTCTGTGACATCACGAGATCTTCCGAGCGCCTGTCCTTATCTATCACGCACACACACACAGATTTACAGGCTTTTAAAATTTGTATAAATCTTTCAGGTTACCAAGGCAAAGACCATGGGTTATAGGTGTTCTTTTTTAAAGGGTCTTGTGAAAATATTGTCAACATTATTTTTATATGTATTTCATATACAAATCATTGTGTCCAATGGTGTTTAATTTTTCTTCAAGTGGTTCTCAGGTTTTCCTCACCAATTACCAGATCCTCTGAGGGATTTGTAATGAGCCGGGTCATGGTGCATGCTCTTCTGCTATTCGGTTTACCTACAGATTTTTACAGCACAAGCCTTGATAGGCTTGCTCCAAGTTCTGTCAAGTGAAATGTGCAGGATAGTGCCCATTTCATAGTCCCAGACGGGGACTCAAGTGCTGCATTGTCTCTTTCAATTTAAGTTAAGTTAATTTGTGACAGTGTTGCTGAAGAACCTCCTTCCTCACCTCTTCTCTTCCATTCAAAAGCCAAGGGGAGGGAGAGTGGGAGGGTCTTGACAATTTACCCTGCAGGCTTGGTTATTGCTGAAAATGAGTGCCAGGCCCCTGACAGCACTGCCAGCATTAAGGTGATGGCTTAAGATGAGTGAAAAACCAGTTTCTTCTGGAAACACCAGTGTCTGCTGTCTGGCTGTCAGACATTTCAGGCCTTTTAACTTCTGTCCCATTCAGATGAGACTGACAGAAAATCAAAACCCTGAGAAGAAGAATTCAGTGGGCAAATAAAGGAGAGGCTACACGTGTCCTGTCTGACAGATACCACAAGCTCAGGCTCTTGAACTGTGGGCCAGTGGAGGGTAGGAGGAGGCACCACGAAACTCCTGTGGTCCCAGGGTGTGGAAAGGTGGCACAAGCCTTTGAGCCACAAATGAAAACACAGGAAATGCCCATGCTCATGATGCCTTGGGAAGGCTGACCTGGAACTGAGACTGGAGAGAGCTAGAGAATAAAGTAGGTGTTTATTAAAATCCTTTAAGGATACACCTTGGGCAGGACAAGAGCCTGGCCAGGGCTACACCCAAGGAGGACTCAAAATGGTCACAAAATGAACAATTGGTCACGAGGCCTTACACTTTTATAAGTTTTGGTCTATTTGCATATTGGGGTTTAATTGTCCAATTACACTTTCAGACTATGAAGTCCCATCATTCTTCTACCTCCCTTCAGTCCACCACCATTTGTACTTCTGGGCCTAAAAACTTGTACCCATTGTCCTTGGTCTCCAGCAGGAAAAGGATTTGTTTTGTCTCCCTACTCTACAGAGAGCTGACTGAACTTAATATGAGGCTCAGAACTATACTCCTACAGCACAGAATCTGAAAAACATGAAAGCTAAAACTTAAAGCATCACTCACCCAGCTGCTGCTTTGGGAGAGGGGGATTGGGCAGACTGGACACTCAAGAGTTGGTTAGGCTACCTGAACTGCCATGTGAAATGTTTCAATACATTCAAGCAAGGGGCAACCTTTTGAGGAGTACAGTCAGCTTTTGTGTGTCTGCAAAATGTTCCATCTGTTCAAAGTGTCTTACTCTGCCTATCACCCTGGCAAAAATAACACTGGGAGTCAAACACCTTGAAATTTTGTCTGTCCAGAAGATTGCACTGTGCTCTGGCAACCCTAATAACACTGCTGGTTTGACCAAGTCACCATGTTTATGTTGCCACTGGCCTTTAAGCATTCTGGTGTTTTAAAATGTATCATTGCAAAATTCCTGGGGGAGAACAGCAGAGAATAGTTGAAATGGCTGCTTACAAGGTAGATTAAGCAGGAGAATGAAAAAAATGTAGGCACCAAGCTACTGTTGGAGTAAGTTTGCAACCTGCATCCATCTTGTAGTTTTATCTACACACAGCTACAAAACAGAAGCTATGTACAAATAAAACAAGTAGCTCCTTAAAAGTTCATGCAGTACTTACTTTTTTTTTTCCTTAAAAAAGGAAAGTTTCTGACCCCATTTACCTGACAGAAACTGGAATTCTTTCAGTGCTTCCGGAGAGAAATGGGACTGACTTCACATCATGGCTGCTTGCAGTGTCCCAGTACCCTTCTGACTTTTTGTTCACCTCCACTGATATCACCTTGGGGTTTTATTCGTAAGTCTGTGTTGATTGTCATGGTCTTGATGGTTGTTTTTGTTTGCCTTTTCTTTAATGGGTTGAGCTGTTCACTTGCATTTCTTGTTAACTCCTAACTTTTGAGAAATTATTGCCACAGGCATCCAGCACTGACCAGAGTTCTTTGTTCAGGTGGCCCCACTGGAGGACAGTTTTGTGTATTTATGTCACTTCAGTGCTGCAGGCCATGGGATAAAGAATTGCTGAGCTTTGTCTCTGCCTGGAGGTTTAAGCGGTCGTGCAGCCAGGAGTTTGTTCTGTTGTACTGTCCAGCTGTTGCCTGGACATAAATTGACTGTCTAGGTGCCAAATGTCTCTGGAAATACAACAAAGTGCAAGCAGCTTCCTTGTGCAAGCAGGTTTTTGTTCCTTTAAGTTAACAGACAGCATATTTTTCAGTGCATAAGAGCATCTTTTCAGAATGTAAATGAGGGGACTGGCTCTGGAGTCAGTGCAGCACTGTAGCTGCCAGCAGACTCACCAGGGATGCCACAGGCATATGTGCAGGTTGGGTTAGGTGTAAACTGCGAGAGGGAAAAACGCACTAGGAAATTTCACTGTCTCCTTTCTCTGCCTTGCAGTTTGATCATAAATTTGTATTTGTGAGTTCAGACAAAGGCTTCGTGTTCAAGGTAAGTGCCAGGAGTGAAACACTTATCCAAAGCCAGGAGAAAGTAAAAAGTAAGATACTGACTTATTTTAATAACTACCTGAAAGGTCTCATATTTGAAAGAGCAATACCATTCATTTATACATGGCCTCAGTAATATGGGGTTAAAAGTTTCTTCTGTTCTGACAGACGTGCTCCCACTTCCTCTCCAAAAAAGCCAAACTCAACCCACCAACCAAGCCCTCTGCTGTTCACTGCGCTTTGATCCTGTAATGTATAACTGAATTAAATATCTTCCTGTGTCAGGAAAACTCAAATCAGAGTCTGCAAAACTCAGATCACCTAAAAGAGGCTGAAAAGTTTGTCTTTGGTCAGACAAACTGTACTTGGTATCAACTCTTAGTCTGAGAACTAGGACGATCAAATCAGCATCATAATGCAGTGTCTTCTTCAAATAATGTTTTGTTTTTCTTTTACAACACATTTTTAAGAGAGACTTTACTTAAGGCAAGAATATTCTGGCAAGGAAAGAAATATACAGAAATAATCTCTCCATTTTGTAACATTTCTCTGGTCTCTGCACATCTAGAGTTACTGGGGGAGGTTGAGAGTAGTTGAGGTCGTTAAATATCATTAATTCTTTTCAAAAGTATATTTTAGTGGAGATATACTGCAATCATTTTAAATGAGACTTTTAGCTGGAAACATAAATCTTATAAGTTGGTTTTGAAAAGTCTCAAATGAACAAAACTCTACACCCCAAATTGCCATCTTCAAAAACAAAGCTGAAACTTATTTTAATACAGTTCTCAGGATTAGTGTTCAGGCTGTGGCCAGAACTGCAGATTAATACCAAGTATCATACTTTTCAGAGGTTTGGAACCTATAAGAGAGACTTCTGATCCACTGCTGAATTGCCCAAGTAAAAGGCAAGATGTCATTTCTTTTACTGCACCTGAGTATCTTGGTGTTTTACAGATACTGTACTTTTTAAATGCTTCCTTTCTGAAAACAGTTGTGGTGATTTAAACTTTTCTTCAAATCAGGACTTAAAGAAGAGAGATGTTAAGGAATGCAGTACCTGTTGTATCATGGTATGGTCTTTGATGAAAAATAATGAAAAGGGTCAATTTGCCAATTATTAATAGACTTTTCAACTCGGAAGTAGGGTTTTTTAAATACAGTAATAATATTGGTAATAAGATACTTTTTCATTCAGGAAAACCTGCATTATGGCAGTTCCAAAAGATTAATTTAGTATCATGACGTGAGGTTCAGAGG
>VXBR01000407.1:33305-45118 GCA_013400215.1 Cisticola juncidis
TTCCTGAATTTCAGTCAGGACCAGAGCCGGGTGTCACAACCAATCCCAGTTTGGGATTGCTCCAAGGGGCTGCCTGGACAGGGACACCACGAGGTGGCACAACCCGGGGGTGAAGGGCTGTGCCACGGTGTGAGGGCGACCTGAGGAGGGCAGGTGTGGTGGGAGGTGGGATGTGTGTCCAGACGTGCCAGGGGTGTGGGATGTGGGATGATGTCCTCCAAGACCCGGTGACAGCGTGTGACACGTCCCACCCTGCCCTGTCACAGTTTGAGGGCTGTAACAAGGCCTATTCCCGCCTGGAGAACCTCAAGACCCATCTGCGCTCACACACGGGTGAGAAACCCTACGTGTGTGAGCACGAGGGCTGCAACAAAGCCTTCTCCAACGCCTCGGACCGCGCCAAGCACCAGAACCGCACCCACTCCAACGAGGTACAGCCCACCCTGAGCTCCCCACGGGCTTCCAGATCATTCCCATCCTCTGAGGAATCCCCACAAAATCCCCACATCCCTGGGATTTGTCCCTTCTCAGGGTTGTTTTCCTGTGAGATTTTTTTGGGGGTTGCTGTTCTCTAAGGTAATAAGGTTTTTTCTCAAGGTTGCTGTTCTTTGGGAGTTTCCTCGGGGTTGTTGGTCCCCAAGGTAAATAAGGTTTTTTGTTTTCTCTTTGCCCTGAAGTGTTTTACACTAGAGGTAGAGGCGACAAGCTGAGTCTGCTGGTGCCTGTTTTAAGGTTTTTTATTCTTTATTATCTCTCAGTTCTGTCTCAGCTCTGCCAGGCCTCCCTGGCAGGGGCATTATCTCAGTTCTGTCTCAGCTCTGCCAGGCCTCCCTGGCAGGGGCATTATCTCAGTTCTGTCTCAGCTCTGCCAGGCCTCCCTGGCAGGGGCATTATCTCAGTTCTGTCTCAGCTCTGCCAGGCCTCCCTGGCNTGTGTTCAAACTCCCTCTTTTCCCACTCTTTCATCACCAGAATTCCCTCTGGTTTGCTTTACCCCTCTCCTGGGGGATCCCTTCTTCCTCTGCCTCCCTTAGCTCTGCCCCAGCACCCACTGTGCCCCCTCCACAGGGACTCACCCACTTTAATGCCACCCTCAGCTCTCTCTAGAGAGTCCAACGGGGGTTTTGGAAGCCTGGGAATTACCTGGGACAGATCAAAGCTTAGCCCAGGTTCCCTACACGGGGGAATAAACCTGGGGAGGTGGGACATGCTAATAAATTACACCCCGTTGGTTCAAGACTTTTAGAATTATAAGGTCAAGCCCCAGCCCTGTAACCAAGTTTGGACACCTGGCCCCAGGTATAACCCTATAAAATACCAGGCTAACCACACCCCTGGTCTCTGGGTGCAGCCTGGGGTGAGATGCATTAAATCAGATTTCTGAGATGTCCATCCCATCTATTGGCCACGTGCAGCCCAGCCAAATTGGGGCTGGGGTCGTGGGGATCCCTTCCTTGCCACAGGGGGCTTTGATTGGGGTTTCGGAGATCCCCTCCTCACAGCAGGGAGTTTCTATTGGGGTTTTGGGGATCCCCTCCTCACGATAGAGGATTTTGATTGGGGTTTTGGGGATCCTCCCTCGCCACAGGGGGTTTGGATTGGGTTTTTGGGGATCCCCCCTCATGACAGGGGGTTTCAACTGGGCTTTAGGGGAGCCCCTCCTCACAGCAGGGAGTTTGGATTGGGATTTTGGGGATCCTCTCCTCACCACAGGGGACTTCGATTGGGGTTTTGGGGATCCCCCTCTCCACAGGGGACTTCGATTGGGGTTTTGGGGATCCCCTCCTCACGACAGGGGGTTTTGAGTGGGGTTTCGGGGATCCCCTCCTCATGACAGGAGGTTTCAATTGAGGTTTTGGGGATCCCCCCTTGCCACAGGAGGTTTTGATTGGGATTTTAGGGATCCCCCCCTCACGATAGAGGGTTTTGATTGAGATTTCAGGGATCCTCCCTTGCCATAGGTGGTTTCAATTGGGGTTTTGGGGATCCCCTCCTCACAACAGGGGGTTTGGATTGGGATTTCAGGGATCCCCTCCTCACAGCAGGGAGTTTTGATTGGGGTTTCGGGGATCCCCTCCTAGTGACAGGATGTTTCAATTGGGGTTTTAGGGCTCCCCCCTTGTCACAGGGGGTTTCAACTGGGGTTTTGGGGATCCCCCCTTGCCATAGGGGGTTTCCATTGGGGTTTTGGAGATCCCCTCCTCACCACAGGGGGTTTTGAGTGGGGTTTCGGGGATCCCCACTCACCACAGGGGGTTTTGATTGGGGTTTTTGGGGATCCCCCTTGCCATAGGGGATTTCCATTGGGGTTTCAGGGATCCCCTCCTCACGACAGGGGGTTTTGAGTGGGGTTTTGGGGATCCCCTCCTCATGACAGGAGGTTTCAATTGAGGTTTTGGGGATCCCTCCTTGCAACAGGCAGTTTTGGTTGGGTTTTTAGGGATCCACTCCTCACGACAGGGGGTTTCGAGTGGGGTTTTAGGCATCCCCCCTTGCCACAGGAGGTTTCAACTGGCATTTTGGGGCTCCCTCCTCATGACAAAGGGGTTACTTTTGGGAGGAGGGGGCTGCAGTTGGATCTGACCCCTGCTCCCTCCTGTCCCGCCGCTCCCCCGGGGCAGAAGCCGTACGTGTGCAAGATCCCCGGCTGCACCAAGCGCTACACGGACCCCAGCTCGCTGCGCAAACACGTCAAGACCGTGCACGGCCCCGACGCCCACGTCACCAAAAAGCACCGGGGGGACGTGGGGCCGGCCCGGGCGCTGCCCACCCCCGGTGCCCCCCCGGACATGAAACAGGAGAAGGACGGGAACGGCCCCGGAGAGGCTCGGAAGGACGACGGGAAACTCCTGGTGCCTGAGCTGGCCTTGGTGAGGAGCTGGAGGAAGGAGGGAGGGGTTGGTGGTGGAGGGATCGGTGATAGGACAAGAGGGAGCAGCCTCAAGCTGTTCCAGGGGAGGATTAAGTTGGATATTAGGAAAAATTTCTTCATTCTCAGGCACTGGAATGGGCTGCCCAAGGCAGTGGTGGAGTCACCATCGCTGGTGAAATGTCCCAAAAAAACACTTGGGGACGGGGTTTAGGTGGTGAACACGGCAGTGTTGGGTTAATAGTTGGACTCAGTGACCTCAGAGGCTTTTCCAACCTTCACAATTGTTGCAGTGCATCCTCACACCCAAGTGGACGTTTCCAAATAAGGAAAAAGGTTTTGGTTTCACCTCAAGACTTTTAAGGAAGAAAAACCAGAATCTTCCATGCCTTTCTTACCATGGTTTGCACAGTGCCAAGACCAAGGCACCTGTTGGTCTCTGTAGCTGTTCCTTAGAAATGCAGCTATTAAAGCCCTCCTAAAATATTAAATATTTAAGAAGGACAAGGATCCATATTTAAGAAGCATAGAGGTGCTCAGGTGCTTTTTGAGGTGTCTTAGNTGCCATAGGGGGTTTCCATTGGGGTTTTGGAGATCCCCTCCTCACCACAGGGGGTTTTGAGTGGGGTTTCGGGGATCCCCACTCACCACAGGGGGTTTTGATTGGGGTTTTTGGGGATCCCCCTTGCCATAGGGGATTTCCATTGGGGTTTCAGGGATCCCCTCCTCACGACAGGGGGTTTTGAGTGGGGTTTTGGGGATCCCCTCCTCATGACAGGAGGTTTCAATTGAGGTTTTGGGGNATTAAGTTGGATATTAGGAAAAATTTCTTCATTCTCAGGCACTGGAATGGGCTGCCCAAGGCAGTGGTGGAGTCACCATCGCTGGTGAAATGTCCCAAAAAAACACTTGGGGACGGGGTTTAGGTGGTGAACACGGCAGTGTTGGGTTAATAGTTGGACTCAGTGACCTCAGAGGCTTTTCCAACCTTCACAATTGTTGCAGTGCATCCTCACACCCAAGTGGACGTTTCCAAATAAGGAAAAAGGTTTTGGTTTCACCTCAAGACTTTTAAGGAAGAAAAACCAGAATCTTCCATGCCTTTCTTACCATGGTTTGCACAGTGCCAAGACCAAGGCACCTGTTGGTCTCTGTAGCTGTTCCTTAGAAATGCAGCTATTAAAGCCCTCCTAAAATATTAAATATTTAAGAAGGACAAGGATCCATATTTAAGAAGCATAGAGGTGCTCAGGTGCTTTTTGAGGTGTCTTAGCTGATGCTAGAGGTTTCTCTGCACCGTGCACAGCTTTTGTTTTGTTTTTGTGTCATTTCTTATTTTCTTATTTATTCCAATCTTTTGCTTTTTGAAGCACGCCCAATCAGCCATCAGGCAAATTATTTTAAGCCATTTCTGTGAGGTGCTGGACACCCTCAGAGTGTGTTGAACCCTTGTGGAGCTGAAAACACCTGGCTCAGAGAGAATTTCAATACAAAATTGGTTCCAAGCGTGTCCTGGGTGCCTGACCCCCTTTCCTTTGGCCTTTTCCCTGGTTGTCCCCAGAAGCCACAGCCCAGCCCGGGTGGGCAATCCTCATGCAGCAGCGACCACTCCCCCCTGGGCAGCACCACCAACAACGACAGCGGCGTGGAGATGGCAGGAAACGCTGGTGGCAGCTACGAGGACCTGTCCACGCTGGAGGAGCCCATGGGCACCTCGGGGCTCATGGCCCTGCACAAGCTGGAGAACCTTCGCATCGACAAACTGAAGCAGCTGAGGAAACCGGCGCCTTCCAAGGGCCTGAACCTGCCACCCATCCCTGGAGCTGGTGAGATCGGGGTGCTTCTCACACTGGGGTGTGGGGTCTGGTCTGTGGGAAGTGTGGAGAGGTGTGGGTGGCAGCCAGAGGCTTCCATGCCTTGCTGGTGTTAGAAGCAGACCCCAAAATCTGGGGAGACCTTACAGCCCTAAAGGGGTCCCAAGAGAGCTGGAGAGGGATTTTGGACAAGCGTGGAGTGCCAGGACAAGGGGGATGGCTTCACGTTGGAAAAGAGGGCAGGGTTGGGTGGGATATTGGAAGTAATTCCTTCCTGTGAGGGTGGGGAGGGCCCTGGCACAGGTTGCCTGGAGAAGCTGTGGCTGCTCCATCTCTGGAAGCATCCAAGGCCAGGCTGGAGCAATCTGGTCTCTGCCCATGGCAAGGGGTGGAACTGGGTGGTCTTCAGGATCCTTCCCAACCCAAACCATTCCATGATTCCACGATTTTTCCAACCTAAATGAGCTTCTGCCCAATCAATTCTGAGCAATCTTTGCCACCCATCCGCTCCGGCTCCCAGCTCTGGAGGTGGCTCCTGTCCCTGCTGTGACATCGACCACGGCAGAGCCACATCCCAGCTCTGGAGGTGGCTCTGACATCGCCACATTTTGCCCCGGGGTAACTCCTCCTTCTCCCCCCCAGGCCCGCCCAGGGAGCTGCCCGGTGTCCCGGTGCCACCGGCAGCCTCGCACCGGCGCATCGCGGAGCTGTCGGCGGCAGACCTGGGCCTGGCGGCGTCGGGCGAGCGCCGCAGCAGCGGCACCAGCACCGTCAGCTCCGCCTACACCGTGAGCCGCCGCTCGTCCCTGGTGTCCCCGTACCTGGCGGGGCCGTGCCAGGGCGGCGAGGCCGGAGCGATGCCCGGAGGGACGTGCCCGGTGGACGGCTACGATCCGGTNGGGCAGCCTCACCCCGGCACAGCGTTACCGCCTCAAGGCCAAGTACGCCGCGGCCACCGGGGGCCCCCCGCCGACCCCGCTGCCCAGTGTGGATCAGGCGGCCACCGGTGGCCACCCCGGTGTGCCCGGGGGCTACCCCGCGCCTGCCGGGCCTCGGTGTGTCACCAATGGCTTGTTGAGAAGGCACAGCTCCAATGACAACCCCGGCTACCCCGGCAGCGTCCCTGCTCACCTGGTGCCCCGTCACGGCGTGCGACGGGCGAGTGACCCTGCCCGGACGGTGGCCAAGCCTCCGGCCGTGCCCAGGGTGCAGCGGTTTAAGAGCGTGGGGAATGTGAGCATGCCAGGCGCGGGCAGGACGGCGCTGCAGCCCCTGGGCGGCTCCGATGCCAACCTGCAGCGCCACGGCTTCTCCCCACGGCCCCCCAGCATCACCGAGAACGTTTTCCTGGAGAGCATGGGGGGTCCTGGCCCCGAGTCCGGTCTGCTGGAGATGGATCAGTACCTGAGCTACCCCGAGGAAAGCTTCCCCTGCCAGGGCACTGGCGTGGAGCTCCAGGGTGGCATCTACGGTGCTCAGCGGACCATGGTGGGGACACACGGGGACATGGAGGAGGGGCTGCTGCAGCCCGAGTTCTCCCTGCCGCAGTGCCAGATGAACCAGCGCTTTCCCAGTTTGCCTGCTGGGAACGGGGCCGTGCCGGAGCCCTGGGATGGAGCCCCCCAGGGCACGCTGGGGATGAGCTCCAGGCAAAGTCTCAGTGCTGTGGCTCCCTCCATGCCCGGGCCACACTGTCCCCATCAAAGCATCGAGTACCCCCATCCCAGCGCCTGTGGGCAGCATCCCAAACTGGTGAGCTCCTGCCAGGACGGTGAATTTCCCGGGGGGCACCGGTTTAACCGCCTGCAGATCAAATCCGAGCAGCGATACCCAGCGCCCACCCCAGCACTTGCTCCCTGCCCCGGTGCCAAACTGGCCGGACCCCCAGCGTCCCCCGCTGCCTTCGGCCACCCCGTGGACGTGGGGCAGGGCGGGTACCCCCCTGCAGGGCCAGCACAGGGTGGGTACCTGGGCATGGCCAGCCCGGGCGCCCGCAGAGCCCAGACCCCCACCCTGCAGACCAAAGAGGTGATGGTCCGGAACTACGTGGAGGCACAGCAGGCGCTGATGTGGGGGGAGCAGCCCCACTCCAAGGGCAGCGTGGCTGGCGTGGGGCTGGGCAGCGAGCCCGGGCAGTGCCAGGCGGTGCCAGCCCCGCCGTACCTCAGCCCCAGGTACTGCGGGTACCAACCCAACAAACCGGATCATCTGCAGAGCCTGGCGGAGCCCCAGCACCTCCTGAGCCCGCCCTGCTTCAACCCCGAGATGATCCCGCACCCTCCCGGTGGCCCGAAGCCACCAGGTCACCAACCCAGCCTGAGCTACCCGGACAGCCTGGCACAGCCAGGGCACGGCTACGAGGGGATGGACGCCAGTGCCCGGCGCCTGCCCCGCTTGCCCCACACTCGCCCCATGCCTGAAGGACCTGGGAACCTCCCCCTGTACTACCCAGGCCAGGGCCCCCACGGGCACGTGGGCAAAGGTGGGCACAAACTGCTGGGCACAGCGAGCTGCGGGGGGAGCGGGCACTACGGCCCAGAGGGACTCAAGGGCACCTCCTGTTACTACCTGGACTCGGGGGAGCAGGTGAGCAACAGCCTGGACTCGCTGGACCTGGAGAACACGCACCTTGACTTTGCTGCCATTGTGGAGGACGTGGAGACCCCCACGGCTCTGCCCGGACCCCCCAGCCCGGCTGGGGGGCTCCTGCTGCCCTCGTCCGGGGGTGCCAACATGGCAGTGGGGGACATGAGCTCCATGCTGAGCACGTTGGCAGGGGAGAGCCACTTCCTCAACTCGCTGTCCTAACGGGGGGTACCTGCCCTCAGGTGGGCACCTCTGCAGCCAGGGGAGTGCCCAGCGTGGTGGGCAGAGGTGGGGAATCCTCTCACACAGGTTTGTGCCTGGGGGAAGCGTGGAAAGCCCCTGGAGCCCCCCCTTTCTCCAGTGAGTGTCACCCTCGCTCAGGAGTCCCAGACACAGCCCCAGCCCTCCAGGTGACCTCTGGCGTTGGGAACTGGTTTTACTGGGCCATTGTCGCAGTGCCTGGAGCGTGTCCCGCTCGCCCCCGCGCAGCCTTAACGCCGAAACCAAAGAGCCCCCGCCCTGTGGGCCGGCCCCATCCCAGTGCTCCCAGTGCCCCCCAGCCTGAATCCCAGTCTGGCAGGACTGCAAGCGCCTCCCAGCCCTGCTCCGGGGGGTGCCTGTACATAGTGTTCATACCTGTCTGTCTGTCTGTCTGTCCCCCAAACCCTCCAATCTGTGAGAGCACCAGCAGTGCCACCCCCTCCGCTCATTAAACCCTTTCTCAGGGGACTGTCACTGTGTGTTTGTCACCCCTGCCGGGTGTTTGTCACCCCTGCCAGGTGTTTGTCACCCCTGCCCGGGGGCTCCCGGCTTGATTTCATCCTGGGGAGGGGTGGCCGGGACATTCCTTGGTCCTCTGTGATCAAAATCCGCTGGCAGCAGCTTCCCCACCCTCAATCCGGAGCTGTTCCCGGGGTGTTTCCGTGAGCCAGAATGAGCGATAGTGCAATTAGTGCTTAAAATAATGCTATTAATTATGCCAAAATGGGTTAAAATAATTCCATTTTCATGCGAAAAATTACCTAGGATAACGTAATTAATCATGAAAAAAAACCAGCTTAAAATAATGCAATTTTATAATATTTTGTTCATGTAATTAATGGTGCGAAAACGGCATAAAATAATCCAATTAATGATGCCAAAATTACACAATTTTGTATAATTTGCTATAACACAATAATGCAAAAAAAGGCACTTAAGTAACGCAATTAATGATGAAAAAATACTTAAAGTGCAATAATGCAACATTTGCTTAAAATAATGCAATTAGGTGTGCAAGATTTCTTTAAATAACTCCATTGTGCATAATTTGCTTAAATTAATTCAATCAATGGTGTGCGAAAAATGCTGACAATAATGAAACAGCGCAAAATTTTGCTTAAAACAGCAAAACTAATAAGCAGATTTTGCACTATCGCAATTTTGCATAATTCCGTTGAAGTAACGCAATTAATCATGTAAAAAAAAAAAGCTTAAAATAGCGCAGTTATAGCAATCAGGGTGTTTCCCCGCACGCCCAGAGCCTTGTCACGCTGTAATTAACCCGTAATTAACCCGTAATTAACCGGCGGCAGCGATGGGGCCGGGCCGATGGCGCCCCCTGGCGGTGCCGGTACGGAATGAGCGCGGCGCTCTCCGCGTTACCGGAGGTGCCCGCCCCGGTCCTGCGATGCTCCGGGACCACCGGGCGGAGACTCCGTGCGCCCGGAGCCCTGCGGGATTACCGGGCGTGCCCGTCGGTCCTCTGGAAGCCGCGGGGTCCCGGGAGTGGGCGGGACCCCCGGGGATTCAGAGCGTTCCGGGGATTGAGGCGGTGACACCGGAGGGGACTTGGGTGCCAGTCGTGGTGATGGAGACAGAACAAGACCCCGGGGACCCAAATTCGCTCCTCAGCCCGGCGCTTCTTCCCTTTCTGCCCCACTCCCCTCCCTGGCAGGGACACCAGAGGGGACAGCGCTTGGGTGCCACCCCCGGGGGCAACCGGTGCCGGTTCTGGTGACGGCAGGGGAGGTGAGAACCCCCAGAGTGGGAGTCGTGGTGATGGAGAGGGGCTCTGGGACAGAACAGGACCCCAAATCCCCTCCTCAGCCAGGGGCTGTTTCCCTTTCTGCCCCACTCCCCTGGCAGGGACACCAGAGGGGACAGCCCTGCCAACCCCGGGGGCAACCGGTGCCAGCTCTGGTGGCGGGAGGGAATTTGGGACCCCCTCGGCCCCAGGGCAGCCTGGGGAACACTTGATAATAAATACAGCCAGGGTTGTGGTTGGGAGAATAATAAATAGGCAATAAATAGCGATAAATAGTGAGGGGACAAGGCACAGGGACACACTGCAAAGGCACAGGAACGCACCACAGCGTTTTGCCGTGGTGCTGGCAGCAGGAATGGGATTTGGGGGGCTCCCAGCCCCCCGCCCAGGATGCAGCAGGGGCTGGCAAAACCCCCACTGTGGGGTCGGGGAGGTCACAGCAGCTCCTCTCTGTCACTTCCCCGCTCGCTCCTTGTGTGACTCCGTCACCACTTGCTGCAAGAGGAGAATTTGGGGATCAGTCCCAGAGCAGGGTGGGGCCTCCCAGGCAGGGCACCCCCAATTCTCACCTGCCCGTCCCGTGTCTCGATGGTTTTGATGAGCACCGTCCTCCGTGCCGGGCTCTCCGCAGGCTGCGGCTCCAGCACTGGGCACAGAGGGGCCATCAGCACTCCGTGCCCTCCCAGACACCCTGGGCAGGGGCACAGGCACCCACCCACACCCACACGGGGTCTCTACCCCCAAGGAAAGACCCCCAGACACAGCGAGGGACCCCCAGCTTGTGGCTCACCTGAGCTCCTCATGCTGAAGGAGGGGGTGGGGTGCAGTGGGATGGTGATCCTGGGAGGGGAGAGGAGGATGAGGAGGGTCTGGGACTCCTGGGCACTGCCAGTGACCCCGGCCCTTCCACACCCCGAGTCTGTGACCCACATCCCGGCTCGATGGGGGGCTGTGCCCCTGGGCTGCCAGGCTGGCACCCGGAGCAGAGCTGGGGGCAGCTCCCCCCTGATCCCACCAGCCCCTGGCCTTGCTTTTATCTCAGCAGCTCCCATGGGAGCCTCTTGTTTTCCTGTGGGAATAAAGCCCCTGGAGCTGCCTCCTCCCAAGAAAATCCGATATTAACCAGGGTGACCCAACGCGAGGGACCTTCCCCGCCGGCAGAGGGGAGCTCTGTGCCCTTCCTCACCGGCTCTCCTCGCCCTCCAGCAGCTTTCGGTAGGTGGCAATCTCGATGTCCAGGGCCATCTTGACGTTCAGCAGGTCCTGGTACTCGCGTAGGTGCCGCGCCATCTCCTCCTTCATCTGCTGGATCTCCTGCTCCAGCCTCCCCACCACGTCCTGGTAGTTCCCGATCTCCTCCCCGAACTCATCCTCCATCTCCCGCATCTGCCGCTGCAGCGCCTCGTTCTGCGGGGAGAGACGGGGCTGCAAAGGGCCGGGGTGGGGTATGGTCCTCGCACCCCCCTCCCAAACACTCCCCGGCTCTCACCACGCCCTTCAGCCCGTCCACCTCGCAGGTCAGGCTCTGGATCTGCCTCCGGGACTCGTTCATCTCCTGCTTGGCCAATCGCAGCGCCTCGTGGTTGCGGTTTGCTGCGTCCGAGAGGTCGGCAAACTGCGCGGGCCAGGCGAGTCAGCGCTCCGGGATGGCTCAGCCACCCCAAAATCCCTCCCAGCCCCGGGTACCTTTGACTTGTACCACTCCTCGGCCTCCTGCAGGTTCTTGACAGCGATGCTCTCGTACTGCGTGCGGATCTCCCGCAGCGCCGCCGTCAGCTCCGGCTTGCAGACCTCCGCCTCCGCCAGCCCCGCCGGGCTCGGCGCGCTCACCTCCAGGTCCCGCAGCTCCTGCGTGGGGGCGTGGGGGTCACGCCGTGGCACAAGGACCTGGCCTGTCCCCCCTCGCCCCATCCCAGCCCGGACCATCCCACCACCTCCTCGTGCAGCTTCTTGAGGAAGCCGATCTCGTCCATCAGCAGCTCCACCTTGCGCTCCAGCTCCAGGCGAGACAGCGTGGCGTGGTCCACGTCCTGTGGGAGAGGTCGGGATGAGCTGCAGGGCAGCGTGGAGGGGATGGGGAGACCCCGGAGCCCGCCCGGGTTGGTGGGGATGAGGATTCGGTACTGCATGGCCTCGCCAGCCCTCTCACCTTGCGGAACAGCACCAGACTCTTCTCGGCATCCTCACGCTTCTGTGTCTCGTCCTCCAGCCTGGGGACAGCAAGGGATGAGAGGAAGGTGGGGGCGGGGGTGCAGATCCCTCCTCCTGCCTCCTGTTGCAGCGCCCTCCACACACAGCGGAGGCGATCGGGGATGGAGCGTCCCCAGCGCTGGCACCAATCCCCTCCCAGTGCCCTCACCCTCACCCTGCCCCTCCCAGTGCCCCGCCTTTCCGCAGAGCCCTCATCTCCCAGTGCCTCCCAGTGCATCCCGGGTGCCTTTCCCAGTGTCTGCTGAGCTCTCCTCCCCGGATATTCCCTACCCCGACTTGCCCGGGGCTCCCCCAGCCCCAGCCCGCTG
>VXBR01000430.1:9273-19433 GCA_013400215.1 Cisticola juncidis
GAGAGGAAAGAGAGAGAGGAAAGAGAGAGAGGAAAGAGAGAGAGGAAAGCCCTGGCTGACGACTTTTGAAAGAATTGTGTGCTCTCAGCACAGCTCCAGTTTGTTCAGTGCTGACAGTCTGCAGGGGCTCAGCTCCAGAAGTTCCCAGGCTGTGTGCCAGCTCCCACCTTTCTGTAGGAAGTGGAGAGCAGAGTGAGCAGCAGATTGGTGAGGGGCACGGAGTCAATGAGCCGCTGGATCCTCTGGATGGACGTGCTCTGGGCCATGACATCCAGCACTGCTGGGGGGCCATCGCTCTCCCAGCCCTGCAGGACAGAATTCCAAATTCAACTGAGACAAAGAGAAATTGGTAGAAGGATTCCAAGTGTGCATCAGTGGAGAAGGCAGAATGTCTCAGGACAATGTCTGTGCTGCCTGCATACCTTGTGCAGCGCCTCCACTTGCAGATCTTGGAAAAGAGATGACAGCAGTTTGATGGCATGGTTTGCCAGCACCACTGACAGCACCCCAAACCCTTGATGCCTGCAGAAACAGAAAGGACAGAACGTCATTTTCAAAGAGGAAATAAATAAAAATAAAAATAAANTGACTGCTTTGCTAAACTGGAGACAACTTCTCTTTCCAAGACTCGGGACTTGAACTGCAAATAGGGATAAAATGTCAGGAGACCAGCAAGACCCTGCAGAGCTGCCTGCTGGGGCTGGCTGGAGCCCTGGACAATGCAGGGGTCACCTACCCTTTGCCAGGTCCCAGCTTGGGAGACCCCACGCCCTCCTTGGTGCGAGCAATGATGTCTCTGACACGAAGGGCAGCCAAGGGATCCTTCTCCTTGCCCTTATCAGCCAGGGCCGTGGGGCTGAGGTTCAAGATGAGGAAGAGGCTGTTCAGCAAGCACCAAGCCCCGAGCAGCTGGAAGTTCTGATAATGCTATCGTGCCAAAGTCACGGGGAAGGGGGAGAAAAAAGCACCAAAAAGACAAAACGCCATCAATCCAAATGTCAAAAGTGCATCAGCACAAAAAGGGTGAAAAAGCTTCCTGAGATGGAAATCTTACCTCCCCTCCTGCACGGCGTGAATTGCTGATGGCCTGTCCAATCATTTCATAGATTTCAAGCTGCAAATAAAGCCAAAACCATGGTAAGGCACCCAACCAGACAGCAACAAAAATAAAAACTCCAAATGCAATTGTATTTTACCCTCTACAATTAGCCACCCCTTTAACTCCTTTACCAGCAATGGCAACACCTCAAAATCATAGCAAACAAATAAAATCCTGTGCTTGCTGAGGAGGAAAACAGTGAACTCTCTGTTGTTTACTTACACATTTCTGTACAATAGTAGCAGCATCGTTTTCATAATCCTCCTCTTTGGAGCTGGTGGAGCCGGTGCGGACCTGCTGGGTGCTGCCCACGTGCAGGATGGCCATGCAGGTGGCCACGCTCACACCTCAGGGAAAACAAGGGCAGGGGACACTCTTAGGGACAGCCAGGCTTGGGACAAAATGTTCCTATTCAGCACATTGGACAGGGGGTATCGAACATGTCCATCAAGTGATGGAGCAGGGAATGCTCAGTGTTACAGTGAAAGATTAAAAAATCTTTAGTGCCCTCAAAAGAGTGAAGTTTTGCACTATAGAAACACATGGGAGCAGTTAAACAGGTAATGTTTTATCAGGTAATTCAATACCATTTTTAAGACAATCTTCAGTTTCAAGTGCCACATCCCCTAAAGTCTCCCCTATACCAACTAAACACTCAGGATTTTGGTGTGCTTAAACCATTCCTGGGAAACAAGGCTGATTTGGGGCTATAACAAATTAAGTTGAAGCCTAAAGTAAAAATATATTATGCTTTGAATATAAAAAGAAGGAGCAGAAATTACAGGCTGTTAAGAAAATGTTGAGTCACTCAGTCTTTTTCTTAGATCCTGACAGGAACAGTGGCAGAACATATCAGTAACAACCTCAATATTACCTCGATCACCACACTGTGCTGCAAAGGTTTAAATTTATGAGGAATAAAGGCTACCTGTGGGCTGAGCCTCCAACACACAGGCAACAAAGCACAGCCCAAAGCTCCAAAAAACTCCTCCAGACCCCCTCACCTGCATAGAGACAGCTGAGAGCAAGAACAGTCACGTCCTGCAGGCGCGTGGGCGTCAGGGGCTCCAGCACGGGCAGGGACAGGGTGTCCAGAGCCATGGTGACATCGATGACCAGCGAGTGGAACCTGCAGCAGGACAGGGGTGAGGCCAGGCCCTGGCAGGGCAGTGCCCTCCCCAGGCCCTCCCCTGGCACTGACCCGTTGCGCACGGCCGTGGCGTCGGCCACCGTGGCGGGCATGATGAAGAAGGAGTTGGCGGACACGGCGTCCTGGAAGCGGTTGATGTAGCGCAGGAAGTACGGCAGGTTCAGGCACACGCGCAGCAGCTTCTCAGAGCCACCTGCCAACCACAGCAGCGTCACTGCCCAGCCTAACGGGCTCACTAATTGATTTAATTGCTCTTGGTGAGGAAATGCCATGGGGGATGAGGCAGTAGGATAAAGGGTGCCCTAGAACAGCAGCTGCGGGAGTTTGCAGCCCACAGCTGGAAACGGCTGTCACAAAGCTCCGTGTCCACAGCACCAGCTGGTGGGACCTGATGGCCCTTTGGATGACTTTTCCAACCCCAACAATCCTGTGATTCTAATCCACATCTACTCAACAATCCATCCACCAAGGTATTTGACACTGTCCACCTAATTCACCCCTCCAAACAGAAATTCACTGAGCTCAATGAAAACTCTGTAAACAGGTGTCACAAAGCTCTGTGTCCACATTACAGGTGCAGCTGGTGGAACTTGACCCCAAAGGTCTCTTCCAACCCCAACAATCCTGTGATTCTAGTCCCCATCTACTCAACAATCCATCCACCAAGGTATTTGACACTGTCCACCTAATTCACCCCTCCAAACAGAAATTCACTGAGCTCAATGAAAACTCTGTAAACAGGTGTCACAAAGCTCTGTGTCCATGTTACAGGTTCAGCTGGTGGGACTTGATGACCCTTCTGATGACTTTTCCAACCCCAACAATCCTGTGATTCTAATCCACATCTACTCAATAATCCATCCCACAAGGTATTTCATACCATCCACCTAATTTATCCCTCCAAATAAAAACACTGAGCTCACTTTTGCAGTGAAAACTCTGTAAACGGCTGTCACAGAGCTCTGTGTCCACAGGTCCAGCTGGTGGGACTTGATGACCCTTCTGATGACTTTTCCAACCCCAACAATCCTGTGATTCTAATACTCATCTACTCAACAATCCATCCCACAAGGTATTTCATACTGTTCACCTAATTTATCCCTCCAAACAAAAATTCACTGAACTCAATGAAAACTGCAGTGAAAACTCTGTAAATGGGTGTCACAAAGCTCTGTGTCCACAGGTCCAGCTGGTGGGACTTGATGACCCCAAAGGTCTCTTCCAACCCCAACAATCCTGTGATTCTAATACTCATCTACTCAACAATCCATCCCACAAGGTATTTCATACTGTTCACCTAATTTATCCCTCCAAACAAAAATTCACTGAACTCAATGAAAACTGCAGTGAAAACTCCATTCCAGCCACAGCCTTTCTTGGCAATCACCTCAGGGAACCCTTTAGGTCACAGAGTTTATTCCCATTGAGAGCTGGGAGATGTAACTCTGCACAGACATTGTTCTAGTACTTTTTTGGTTCCAAGCAAGAAAAGCTGATTCTCACCAAGCTCTTGCAGGCTGGCCACGTTCTGAGCAATGAATATGCTCTTGGTCTTTGTTGCAGAGGTTTGATCTGTTGCAGCTTGATCCTCGCTCTCTCCTTCCACCTAAAGCAAGCACACACTAAATTTATCATGGAGGCACTAAAAACACACATTATATCTCTAAGTCTCTACACAGACTGTGTGTATCAGCAGCACAACTCCACACAGCCATGGATGTCAGTGAATGTTGCATTCCACAAGGAAACAAATCCAGTATTGCCAATATAGCACAAACAGTATTTGGTTGTTTGCCATTATCCCATGCAAGCAGGATTTATGTACTTAAGAAAGGTTCTCTTTACACCTCTATCAAGAATTACCACTTAGAGCCCTCTGTCTCTCCCTGCACTTGGTTAATAATGTTGGAATTCAGACTGTGTCCGTTTCAAAGGTTTTTACCTACCACTTAGAGCCCTCTGTTCCTCCCTGCACTTGGTTAATAATGTTGGAATTCAGACTGCTTCCATTTCAGAGGTTTTTTACCTGTGTCTCTGTTGTGATTGAAGGTGATGATGAGACTCTGGGGTTAAAGACTGATGTCAGTTGGTTGAGGAAGTTCATCTGCACTTCCTTCTGTCTCAGCTCTGGGCTCACTGGGGAGGCCAATTCCTTCTGGTCCTCGACTGCAGGGAAAACAATAAAGCCATTTCAGATTTCTGTCCTAACCCCAGTGCTGCAGTGAAGCACAGGCAGCTGAAGGCTCTCCCTACCATCAGAGAGGGTTTTGACAGTCTGAGGCAGCTTGGCTGATTTCATCATGGCTGTGAAGGTGATGATCTCTGTGCGGTCCAGGCGGCTGCAGCCCGTGCACAGCCCCTTGATCAGCAGGATGAGGTGTTTCTACAGAAAACACAGACACCAAGCATCATTTAAATTGTCCTGATTCCAATATCCCTCCTCCCTATCGTTTACTCTAAGCAGATGGATTAAGAGCAATGCAACTTCAGCTGGTGAGGCCACTGCAACAGTTCTGACCTCCCCTGAAGATGGAGACACAGCCCTGAGTGCAGGTAATCCAGGTCACAAACACTGTGCTTCCCATGGAAAACACCTGGAAAAGTGTGTCTGCTGTGACACACGATGTGACAGGAACACTCCTCACAGCCCTGCCCTCTTCCAAATATATTCAAGCTTTCCCACAAGACAGAAATACAAGCAGGCAAGAAAACATCTTTAAAAACTCAACAGACAGCTGTGATCCAGGGTGTTGCACAAAACCAAAGCAGAGTGTAAGAAACTGGAACTGAATTAACCAAGGCTTCAGGTCACCTTTATTTCCAGTTGTGAGCAAGCTTTGATTCTAAGTACAGTAAGGAGAGGGAAGATTTGGCAGAGTCTACCGAAGTGTACACCTTAAACATTTTAAGAGCTTTGTTATTTTTGCTGTATGCATTCAGCATTAGAGCAGATATTTCAGCATTAGGGCCCCAAGTCCATTCCCACACTGAGGCTGGCCCAGGAGGTCCAAACCTGTGCTCACCTGTGAAACAGCACATGCTTCGTCTGGGTTCTCGAGGCGCAGCAGGGAGAATTCAATCAGGACTTTGCAGGCAGCTGCCACTGACTGCAGCTGGTTCCTGGGTACTAA
The DNA here is from genome assembly GCA_013400215.1 of Cisticola juncidis. Lineage (NCBI taxonomy): Eukaryota > Metazoa > Chordata > Aves > Passeriformes > Cisticolidae > Cisticola > Cisticola juncidis. The sequence continues at coordinate 14,654 of VXBR01000430.1, forward strand.
AAAACAGCACATCCCTGTGCTCAGAGCAAGCTCTAAAACACTCCAGTGAAATGAGCTCCCAGTGCTGCCAATAAGGCAGGATGCTCTGCAGTGTGGGTACACACTCCATCTCTCCCGCCCAGCAGATGCAATATAAACTCAGTCTCATTACAATGTAACCCAAGAAATGTCAGCAAAGTGAGGATAATTCCTTCTGCCAGACGGGAGTTCACACAGATAAAGCAGTTTCCCCAGCAACATTAGTTAATGCTGACAGAAGTGCTGAAGAACATGAAACAAGTTCACAAAGCCCATTTTTTGTTGAAATTGCTGAATTGTCAGCCAAAATAACAGAAAATATTTTGAGTCACGATGTTTTGATCATTAACTCCAACACAGTAATGTAACTACAGATGCCCTGAATGGTTTGGGTTGGAAGGAACCTCAAATCCCATCCTGTCCCACCCCCTGCCATGGCCAGGGACACCTTCCACTAGATCAGGTTGTCCCAAGCCCCATCTGACCCAAGCTTGGACATTTCCAGGGATGGAGTGTTGTAACTGCTGAGGGATAATCTAAAAATCCTGAACACTGATGTCCTGGTGACACCCTAGGACAGCTGATTTAAACACTTGACCAAAATTAAATCAGGTCAATGAATAAGCAGCCAAAAAGGCAACACTGTCCAGTCAGTGGTGGCCAAATACTCCCATCAAAAAGCTTCCCTTTCCATCAGAGCTGACATTTCATGGTACAAAAGGCAGCAAATGCTGGCCCTAAACTCTGATCCAGAAAGAGGACAAAAAACAAATACAAAAACCAACAGTTGTGAATTACTTTTACTGCATGCAGTCATTCCCCAGGAGCCAAAGCAGCAAAGGAACACTTACTGAGACCACACACAGTCGTGATGTAGTGTGTGGAGAGTGCAACGAAGGAGGAGTAAAAGGGCTCGTACTGCTTGTCGTGGTGCAGGATCTCAGACTCACTGCAAAGAGAAGGGACAGAGCTCAGCCAGACCCAGCACAGCAGCAGCAGCACCCCACAGCCCAACGGGACCAGTGCCAGGGGCACAGCAAGGTGACAGCTCTGGGATCACAGCCCTGTGCTCCCAGGACTGAGTCCTGCAGCAGCAGCCAGACCAGGGCATCAGCACTGCTGCCCACACAGGAAATGTAAGGAAATCTTGTGCTGCCAGAGTTTCTCCTCCACAGCATCAACAAGTCAGGCTCTGCCCGCTGCACTGCCTGCCAGGGGCTCATTAACCTTTAAGTTGTTCTAAACTCAGCTGCCCAGAGAGCCCGGACTGTGTGTTCTGCTAACGCTGGCAGGATTTGCCAGGAGCACAGGCATTCCCTTCCCAGCATGGCACCGAGGCAGATGGAGCTTGTGCAACTCTGCAGATCACAGGGACCGAGCCAGGCAACTGCAGAACCGCAGCAGACACGGCCACAGCACCTCTGACCAGCTGGGGAGGGCTTTGGGCAGGTGAGGCAGGGTCCCTGAGGCTTCCAGCTACTCTCACTGGCCTCAGAGATCAGCAGAGTGACACCTTAAAGGTGTCCCACTGTGCCCCACCCGCACAGACAGGGAGAACACAAACTGCTCTGCGTTCACACCTCTCGTTTTCCCTGTGACTGCACTGAGGAATGTGCGTATCTGCCTCGTAAATTATCATTTGCTTCCTTTCACATTTAAGCTGGAAGAACAGATGATTACATTCAGATCAGATTAGATTCAGTTTCACTTTGCCTCTCCAAACCCAGCCAGGCTGGGCTCTCCACCTCCGGGACTGAGGTGATTCCTGGAGGGCAGGGGGGAGCAGAGGGCAGCCCATGGCACAGGCTGTGCCCAGATCCAGCCACGATTTCACCATTCCCTGACCTGAACAAAGCCCAGTTTATGCTCAGTCACCTTCCCTTTTTCCACCCTAAGCCATCGTTTCCAGCTGTAACAGGAGGTGCAGCTGAAACAGAAACACTTCTGGAAGAGAACTATTTCTCCACAAAAACGAGCAGAAAGAAATACTCATCAGCTTTGTGGTTTGATTACCTAGGTCTGAAGTTTTATTTGCCTACCTAAAAAGCTGAAATAGAAACAGGAAAATAGAAAATTAAGAGAGAGGCTTTACTGGAAGATATTCAACAGCCTCACATGACCAAGTTCCAGCACCTCAGGCCTCAGCTCACCCTCTCCTGCCAGCACTGTCCAGGGACTGGACATGCACAGCAGTCTGAGCCCTCTCTCCTTTCCAGACTCTCATTTTGCTCACCTGCTCTCAGGCCCAGCTCCCAGCCAGCAGCACTAGATGCAGGTAAGCATTGTTAAGAGAACAAATGAGAGCCATTTGGGAATAACAGAGCCCAGGAGAGCTGACAGCTCCTGAATTCCTGCCCGGGTCAAGCTGTGCACCACACAGTGCCCACAGGGTGTACAGAACACCGAGGTGCAGAATGCAGCACGAGATAGGGATTGGGCAACGGGAGGTTGGAGTTTTACTGAAACACACTGCAGATGATGTGATGATGCAGAGGGGAAGGCAGCAGTCAAATAATCATCAATCCTTGCAAATAACCATCGAAGGAAGAGAACAGCTCAGGCTGGGATGTGCCAGAGTGTTATTCTGAGTATACAGTGAGATTTAATAATGACTTTTCAGCCTCTGCACTGTGGTTCATTGCTCAGAGGGGTTTTGCTTCCCAGGGAAGCTCAGGCTGAGGAGAAGCCTCTGTCACTTATAAACATTAATCAGGACCAAACCCCAGCTCCTGCCTCAGCCCTGCTCCCCAGCCCCAAGCACAGCCTGCCCTGGGGCAGTGGGCACAGAGCAGCCTCCTCCTCAGGCACTGCTCCAGGTGCAGTTCCCCCCTGGAAACCCCTTCCCCAAAATCCTCCTCAGGCCCTGCTACAGGTGCAGTTCTTCCCTGGAAACCCCTTCCCCAAAATCCTCCTCAGGCCCTGCTACAGGTGCAGTTCCCCCCTGGAAACCCCCTCCCTAAAAATCCTCCTCAGGCCCTGCTACAGGTGCAGTTCTTCCCTGGAAACCCCTTCCCCAAAATCCCCCTCAGGCCCTGCTCCAGGTGCAGTTAACCCCTGGAAACCCCTTCCCCAAAATCCCCCTCAGGCCCTGCTCCAGGTACAGTTCCCCCCTAGAAACCCCTTCCCAAAAACCAGCCTGGAGTCACCTCAGACACAGAGCTCCTCTCCATCTGCACCTGTCCAAGCCAGCATTTCCATCATTTGTGTCAAATAAGAGCCTAATTTCTGACAATTCTGCTAACAGAGAAATACCACTAACCTGATGATGCTTACACTTACAAATGAAATACCATGGTATTTAAAAAAAGAAGTTTTTTGATTTATTTCAGAAAGAATAATACTGGTGATTTCCCTGTCATCGCACCAGGTTTATTTAAGGGGAAATCCAGGCACTTTGGGGTTGGCTGACACCATCAAGAGCTGAATTTCTGCCTTCTAAAAATAACCTGAACACATAAAAGACTTTCTGTGAGAAATCTAAAGATAGATCCTTGCTCAGCACAGAGAAGCACAGCTCCAGACACGAACAAGTTGAATTTATTCCTCTGTTATTTAGCACACCACACCAAGGCATGAAACAAAAATACCATCCTGTAAGAGCCCAAATCCTGCCAGAGTATCAGAGACAGCTCCAACTTCAGCAGTGCAGCTTTAAATTAACAAACTGCTGTCTCAGGTGGAGAACAGAACCAGCATTCCCTCCACAGGAGAAAACAGCCCAAGTGCATCCACTGGAGCATCCCTGGGACAGTTTGATGAACTCTCCACTAATGAGCTCCAGGCCCAGGGACAGCAGAGCTGCTCGGGGAGCAGTGACACTGGAATGGTTCCTGAAACAAAAACAGCCCAAAGAACTGCCCAGACCCATCCACACCGAGCCTGCAGCTCCTGGGGGTTTATTTTATTCAGTGGAGCTAAAAAACTGCTCTACTCCTCGAATTAACTCTGAATATGAACATCCACTGTGCACTCAGCCATTCCACACTAAACAAACCACCAGGCTGTATTTTATCATCTTCCTCAGTGTACTGTTTATTTTATGTTTCCTAACAACTTATTGTGGCCGGGGTTATATCTCTAAAATTGAGCATGATGTTGTGGCATTCACACCTCGAGTTTTAGACCATAAAACAAGCTGTAAGTTGAATTAAGTTGAACTCTTATGCTCTGACTGCGACCTGTGTGGTTAAACAAGGCAGACTCGATTTGCTTCTGCTTTATTTCGACTTAAAACAGGAGAAACATCTCGTGTTTTAGACCATAAAACAAGCTGTAAGTTGAATTAAGTAATCTTATGCTCTGACTGCGACCTGTGTGGTTAAACAAGGCAGACTCGATTTGCTTCTGCTTTATTTCGAGTTAAAACAGGAGAAGCATTTCAGTGGTAAAGACTTAGAGAGGAGTCTGATCCCCCCGAGCCCGGTGAGACAACACTTCCCAGGGCCCGACGGGCACACCGTGACCCGCCGGGACAACAGCAAAGCCACAAGAACAGTCCCGAACCCTCCCGGCGGGGCCTGTCCGAGGCGCTGCGGCCGGGCCAGCACCCTCAGCCCGTTATGGGGCCCGAGGGCACCTCCGGGACAGCGGGAGGAGCCGGGGACGGAGCTGGGCTCTGCCCGGGCAGCCGCAGCCTCACCGCCTGCCCTGCCGGGCACGGGCACCGAGCCGGGCACAGGCACCGAGCCGGGCACCGAGCACCGAGCCGGGCTCGGGCACCGAGTCCGGCCCCGGGCACCGAGCCGGGCACCGAGCACCGAGT
>VXBR01000433.1:0-18334 GCA_013400215.1 Cisticola juncidis
CCCATCCCATCCCATCCCTGCCTGCACATTCCAGGGTGTGCTGAGCTCCATCTGAGGCTGTGGTGAGGAGGAAAGCAAACCCCAAACACGCTCCCTGCTCACAGGTTGGGTCCCATCTCCTTTCCCTCTGCAGCCCCTGCCACCCCAGTGTGTCCTGGGTCCTCAGTGTGACTGCAGGGGAAGGCAGCCTGTGCCCTCTGTGTCCCTGACCACCTCCTCTGATGCTTTCCTGGGTCACTGATACACAAAGCATTGACCCTTTTATCCATCAAGAGTTTGTAGCTAGGATTGCAGGGACTTGGTGTTTTACAATCCAGAAGCTCCTGTCTGAGCCTTGTTATCCTGAATCCCAGATGTTTGCCCCAAAAAGGAGAGTCAGGTATTTAACTGTGCCAGCTGTGAGCCTTCAGACCTTCCAGGTTCTGTGTTCCACTCCTCTGGAGGGATGGGCTTGCCCTACACTTCTCTCTGTATCAGATCCCTCAGAAAAAAAAAAAAAAAAANGTTCTCTGTTGACAAAGCCCCCCAGAAAAAAAAAAAAAAAAAAGAAAAATAAAAAGAAAGAAAAAAATTAAACAGTGCTTTTGGGTATTTTTATTATCTGGATACTTTATTTACTGAGCTGACGTGGGCTCCCTGCCAGCTCTGCAAATAGAGCTCCTTGGCTCCAGGACTGTTGGTCCTGGTGCTGCAGCGAGCACTCACTCAGCGTGGACAGGGACTGCAGCTTGTTCTCCCCATCCAGTTGGCTGTGAAGTCAAAGCCTGCTCTGCTTGTGGACCTCCTCAGCCTGCTGAAACCTCCTTTTTTTCTTTTTTCTTTTCCCCTTCATGTATCCTGTAATAAGCTTGACTTGTTCAGCAGAATCAGGAGTGTTTGGTACAGCTGCAGTGTGAATGCTTTTTCAGTGTTAGCAGCACCCACCCAGCAGGTCTGAGATCCCACAGTCAGGATGGGCATGGATGAAGTGGGAGAGGACCAGCATGGCCCTCACTGCTGCTGGGCTCAGCCTGGGCTGGTTCCTTTGGCTTGGGCCTGGAATAGCCACAGGCAGAACTATGGATGGAGGAGGAGGTATCCACCATCCATCCCTCCATCCATCCATCAGGACTGCTACTTCCAGTAACTCCAGAACAGATCCATGGATGGAGGAGGAGGTATCCATCATCCATCCATCAGGATTGCTGCTTCCAGTAACCCCAGAACAGATCCATGGATGGAGGAGGAGGTATCCATCACCCATCTATCCATCAGGATTGCTGCTTCCAGTAACCCCAGCACAGATCCATGGACAGCCCTGCCCTTTCGTGCTGTCCCAGTGTGACTGGGCAGTGTTCTGCCCACCCTGCAGCTGATAAATCTGATTGCTGGCCCTTTTCTCTGTCACCATGCCCTCTGTCCAGCTTCTCACCTGAGGGGCCACAGACACAGCTGTGCAGAATATTCAGGTGCAGAAAGTCACCCCAGGGGTCTGTGGGTGCAGAGTCTGAGGGTTTGCAGGTGAAATGGTTCCCATCCAGTTTGCCTCTTCATGTTGAAAATCAGGCTTTGTTTTCCCAACCCCAGGGCTGCCATCCTCTGTGCTGAGACTGTGCCTGACCTAACAGAAACCCCTGCCAGAAATGTTCTGCTCTTCACCATCTACTTCATCCTTCCTACGTGATCAAACTTTGATTCTTACAGGAAACAAACACCAGTCTAAGTTTTTGGTCCAGCCAATCTGTGCCAGCCTAGCTGAGGTGATGGTTTCACCCAGGAGATGCTGGTTTCTTAAATAATTTAAAGGATTTGTTTGCCTCTGGCTAACTCCTGGGAAATGACATCTTTCTGGCAATTCTCAGAACCTGAAACAGAAAACCTTCCTTCCCTGAGTTAAAACAATGTCTTCAAAGCCCTGTGTGCCTTGATGTTGTTGCAGATTCTCATGGTTTCAATGCTCAGAGCTGGATACACTGCATTTTATTTTGCCATGTCAAGTAATAATATTGCTTTATTTATAACATGAATTCCTACCTCTGCACTGGAGGTCTTGGCAGCATGGGGAATTACAAGCTCTAAATTTTTCCTCAGGAAGGAAAAAAAATTCTGTGTTTACACATTTAGCACTTGCCCAGAGATGTGGGGAAAAGGTTTAGGAAGCATCACTCATCTTCCAGCATCAACTTTCCCTTGATATAATCCAGTTTTCTTCCCCATCCTTCTGAGAGCTTTAGAAACTGATATCTTCACTAGTCACTGTTCAAACGCCTCACACAGATTTAATTTGCTCTAATAGGCTGGTTGTTGCATGTTTAATTAAATACCAAGTAATTATTAAAAGCATTTTTGAGCTTTCATGGCTGTGTATTAGATGTGCCAATGTGTGTGTACAGGAGGACACTGGCTGTAAGGCAGGAAGGAGAGGGATGGAATTCAGGCACAGCACCGTGGGGTAGAGGGCTGGATTAGTGCAGGTCAACACTGGAAGGTGAAGATGGCCTTGGAAAGCACCAGGGTTTTCTATGGTGGGTCAGCATAATCTATTTTAAATCACCAAAAGCACTTCACACCAAAAAGTATCTTGAAATAAAAACCAGTTCTGGATTCCCTTTCCCAGCTCTGAAATTCCTGGCCATAATTGTTCTCTGAGACTGCACAGAGAAAGGGCATTAATGCTTGTGTGTCCCACACTGTGGGCACAGGTGGCCTTGGGAGAGGTTAAGAGAATTAACAAAAGGGGCTAAGTTAAGATTTTGCCTTAAGTAAATATGGAAAAGGAGAGAAGGGGCTTGGGAAGGCTTGGAGCAGCCATTTGGAGACATCTGATGCTCTAGCAAAACATAAATGTGAGTTCCCTATCTGTTCCCAGCCCATTTAGGATTAGAGGATCGTGTACCAGCATCCCTTTCTGCCCCCAAAATGGTCAAATTCATGTAGTGCCCTTCCCAAATTTTATATATGGCCTTGTTTCTCTGAGAAAGGGAGAGTCAAAGTGTGCCCTTCTGTGCTGGTTTGCCAGAAACAGAAATGTGTCCCCGTTAGTGGCTACTCTCTGGAAAAGGCAATTTCTACTCTCTGGAAAAGGCAGTTTCTACTCTCTGGAAAGGGCAATTCCTACTCTCTGGAAAGGGCAATTTCTCAAGCTGCGGTGGGTTTTGAGAGCAATCCAGCTGGTGGTACAGAAACAGGACATTGGGGGCAGGAAGGGCTCTGGGTCTGGCCTGGCTGGCACTGGGGGCAGAGGGAGGAGAGCACCCAGCAGGACTGGTGTGCATCAGCTCACAGATTTCAAGCTCAGGGGTAGAAAGTGCCTGGTGTTGTTTTCAAAGCCTCTCCTGAGCAAGATGTGCTGCAGGTGGTGATTTTGGGACTGCTGCCTGTAACTCTGAGCAAGGTTTTGCTCACAGAGCAGGTGAGGCTGGTCCCTGTGCCCACGAGTTCTGGCTTTTCCCTCCTGATCTGTGCTTCCAGCAGGACAGGGCAGTGCAGCAGGTGACACGAGGTGCTCAGACAGGGCATGAGGGCCAGGTCAGCACTCTGAAGGCCCTGTCACAGCAGATCCCTTTGGCTCAGGACACAGCTGTGTCCTTTAGCTGGCTCTTGCAGGGCCAGCACCATCCCAGGTGCTGCAGGGCTGGGGCCAGGCAGGAGAGAAATAGGGCAACAAAACCTCCCTTTCCCTGCACACCCCGGGCTGGGGAGGATATTGCAGACACCTGTCCCAGTTTCTGGTCATGCATTCAGCAATTAAACACATGCAAATTACTACAAAAGTAGATCAGATTAGGGGAACAGATCCATGCAAAGCACTTCTTGGGTCTTGAAAAAAAGAGTTCAAGAGCATACAGACCTGCAGCACAGAAGGGCATAGGGTGTATCCTAGAAGCCAACCCTTCCCTGCACTGCTGGAAGAGTTCTCTTCCCAGTTACCAAGTCAGTACTGACATCTGGCTATTCAAAAAGAAGGGAGATGGAAAAAGATTGTGTCTCTCCTGCCTGCTAGGCTGAGGTGTAGGGAGAAGGGCAGTATCTGAAATATTTGTCACTTTATGTATAACAGCTGTCATGCAGAACTTCAGACTTGTAAGCTGGGCACTGGCACTCGCACCAAAACAGAAATTAAAAGCAGCATTTTGGCAGGATTCTCTCCCCATGAAACGTACAGTAAGTACAAAAGCTGCTGCCTCCTGCCTCGAGCAAAGGTGAGAGTCTGAGCTGACTCCTCTCTGGGCTGGAGAGGCTGCTGGCAGGGATTTACTTATGGCAGGTATTTACTTATGGCAGGTATTTACTTATGGCAGGTATTTACTTATGGCAGGTTCACTGGTGCACGTTGAGGTCTGGGATGCTTTGATTTATCTGTTTTGAGATGGACAATCCCCTCTTTGATGAACTGGATGAGGAAGGGCTGTGGCTGTTGTGCTCAGTCCTTCCTGTATATTCCTATATATTCCTGTATATTCCTGTATATTCCTGTACGTTTTACTCCATTCCAGTTCCTTGCAGCTGACTGCAGGCAGATCCTGTCTGCTCCCCTTCAAAACAATTCCTCTTATTTCTCCTATCCCCTCCTTCAAATGAAACATACTTGAGGACTATTTTGTCCTTTAATTTCTTTCCCAAGAATGACGGGAACAGGAGCTGGTGTTTAATCATCAAAGAAGTTGAAGCCAGCAAACTGTTCATTAGTCTCTGGCAGTGGCAGCTTGGTTTTTACTAAGTCAGATGTTCCATTTTTCTCCCTCTTTCTGGAGCATCTTGGCTTTCCTAATGTTCTTTTGTGATCTTGGACAAGGAGACCATATGTCATTTGCTTATAGAGGGAAGGACTTTTATTTGGTTGCTTCTCCAAAAGGAGGTTCTTTATCAAAGTCAGGCAGCAAAAAAGTCAAGTGGTACAGCCAGAGCTAGAGGTGAGGTGCAAAACCTCCTTTATTGCTCATGCCCAGAGTGCTCAGCAGCAGAAGAGCAGTGCACTCTCTCTGCCCTGCAGAAAAGTTATTGTTCCCAGAACCTCACAAGTGCTGGGTGAAACAGCCTCAGTACAGCCTGGAACAGTCACCTTCACTTTCAGAGCCCCACTGAAAGGTATCCAACTCATTTGTCATCCACAAAAATGGACCAGGCACAGGCAATCTCTGTGTTGCCAGAATGGCTGTACTCTGAGCAAATATTTGACCTCTCCACACACATTATTCTTTCAATTTCTGGTCCTGGTGCCTGAGTCTAGTGGAGCCCCTAATGAGCCTGCACACTCCTGCCTCTGGACTAGTTCAGTGCTGAGGGTTCTGGAGGTCACAGCACAAAGGAAAATGGTCTGACCCAGCCTGCCCAGGACGTGCATCTCTTAGGAGCTGTGCTGAGGATTTAGGGAGCAGCTGCCTGGGAGTTCTGTTCAAACATGGAAGCAGTTGGAAGATGGAGCCTGAAGCAGCATCCTTGAGCTATTCTTTCCTGTGAGCTCCTTACTGTAACAACTTGAATTTTTTTTCCATATTAATGCTTAGACCTTCTAAAATACTCTCATGCTCCTGACTTCATGCTTTTGTAACATCTAATTGCACAGGCTCTGTGGAAAGTTATTTCCATTACCTTGCCTTCATTCTATTCTTGTGCAACAACCCCTTGCTGAACGTCAGACTCTGCCAGAGCTCTGCTCTGTGCTTAACCCCTGCAACAGTTTTCTCTGCCTCCTGCCTCTGTCAGAGCCTCTCAACTACTTTGGAGAGTGTTTGTGTTATTTGAGCTCTGATGAGTAACCCTGAAGTGTCTAAAAGGAGGTGGGACGCTGTGAGCCGGAGAGGACAAGGTTGTGGTTGTTTACTGGCTTAATACAGGCACTACAGGGAGCTGGAAAAGAGGAACCCTGATTTGTACCTGTTTGAAGTGACGTGCACAGAGTGCGGAACTCGGTGTGGAACTCATGGCCACAAGATTGCAGATGCCAAAGGTTAAATATTCTGAGAAATGAGATAAAGTCTCATAAGAGAAATGGAGTGTCTTCAATTAAGAAGGTACCAGCTCTGACTGAGGAGATCCTTAAGTCCAAATAGCTGCAGAATTAAGCATCACAACAAAGACCCTATTTAATTTATATTCTCTTTCCTGCCACTGAAGACAGGCTATGACTGTGTAAAGACTTTTGGTCTGGCACAGTACACCTGTGTCTCCAAAACTAGCACAAACACATCTGCAAGGGCTCTGCTTGGGCTCAGGGCATGTTTGTGTCCTGCACAGTGACATGGGACTGCAGGAGACAAAGGGCTCCCTAATTTTGTGTCCCTCCTCTCACTGCAGTGACAGAAAGGGCCAGGATGCCCTGTGGTGCCTTAACTGCTCCTGTCCCCCCTTGCTGTTCTGTGATCCATAGACAGGGAAGTTCAGGTTCCCATCTGAGCTGGCTGTGGTGGTCTGGGCACATCCCTGCACACTGTGGCTGGCCCACAACCAACCCTTCTGTGTCCTCACTGAGTTATGGTGGGTTCAGATAATATCTGGAGATAATATCTCCAAACTTCAGTCCCCTCCTGCCCTCCATTCTGTCACTGCTTCAGCAGCACGCAGCCTGTGCTCCCCATGGCAGGAGTGGCTCCCCTCCCATGGATTCACAAATCTTCTCACTGCCCTGGTCCCCCCAAACTCCACCTTCCTCTGCACAAGTGTGTTTGTTCCTGTGCTCAGATCTGGCATCTTTACACTTTACATCTTTACCTGTGACACCTCTCTAAAGGCACCTTTGGTGTTGTGTGGCACCGGGTTCATTTCTGCTCTCAGGCTGCACAGAGCCAGCACCAGTGGGGAGGGTCCAGGGCCAGCCCAGGTTTGCTTCCCAAAGAGCATTTCACTCCCAGAAGGGGTTCTGTGAGGCAGAGGATGAGAAGCAGCCTATAGGATAGATGTTAATAAAGATGTTTGGAAAATGATCCGGTGGAAATTCATCCTTGAATCCATACCTATAGTGCCAGCTTATTTCCCTTCTTGCTGTGACTCAGCTGCTGCTCCCTCAGACTTCTCTGCCCTGTCCTCTGAGAGTCTGGGGAATCCCTGTGCATGCTTGGCTGAGTCTGTTGCCTCTGGGGTTCTGCAGGAAATACCTTCCTCCTTTCATGCCCCTGCCGTGTCAGCACTCCAGCCTCTCACAGTGCACACCCTCTCTGGTTTGGGGTCTCAGCTGAGCTTCAGCAAAGGCTGGAATTATCAATATCCTTATCTGGAGTATCAGTATCCTCTCGTCTGGAGATGGATTTTAGCTCTCCTGTCCTCAGCAGTGGTAGGACACCCTGTCATCCCAACACCTTTCCAGCCCCCCAGGTAATCTCCTCTCCCTTTTGCAGAATTCTTTGTGTCCCTCTAGGTGAACTCTGCTCTCAGAGGAGTGAGTGCTCACTGCACCAGCTCCCACCTCTGCCTTGTGTGCCTCACAGAGCAGGAAGGAGGAGAGAGAAGGAAAACCTTTGGAAAAGCTTTGGAAAAATTGGGAATGTGGGATTGGGGCTGGCAGGAGCTGCTCAGCAGAGCACACCAAGCTGGGCATGGAGCCCTCAGCAGGGCCAGGCTCAGCAGCTCCCCAGCTTTCCAGGCTCAGCAGCTCCCCACTTTCCAGCAGGCTCAGGTGCATCCCAGCTCCAGGAGGGGCTGGAGGGAGCTGTAGTTCCTGGAGCCATCCCACACAGGCTGGGAAGGGAGGGCAGCTCAGGGATGCTGCTGCAGGGAGTTAAAGGGCTGGGAGCTGCTGGGTACCAGACTGGGGGCACAGACAGAGGGATGTGGCTGCAGCTGGGCTGGCAGAGACATTTTTTTTTGTTTTAAAACACACAAACCCTTTTAGCAAAGGAGCACGTGCTTTTTAGGTCAGTGAGCCTCAGCAGGGCTGGAACAGCTTCCCCCTGGCCAGAGCTGTGGATTCTGGCATTTCAGGCTCCCACACTGGGATGCTGGGCAGGGCAGGGATGGCCTGACTTGGCCAGCTGAGCTCTGGTAGCAAAGCCCAGCTGGACAGAGTTTGCAGGTACCTTTGCAAAGCTTGGTTTTTCTCGGGATGCAAAAAGGGAGAACAAGGGGACACATGCAATTTCTGGTCTTATCCACCCTTCAAAACTCCCTTTGCCTTGTCCCAGCTTTTGTTTTTTTAAAAATTAATTCCAGATTCATGCTGAACACTTTCCATAGTGCAGTGCAACCTGCAGGGAGTTTCTGATGAGGACTGGTATCTCCCTTCTTCCAGCCTCATCTCTCCTCCCCCAGCAGGCACCAGATGAAGCAGGAGGTTGCACAGGGTGGCCTGGCACGTGTGTGCCCCTTCCAGTGTGGGTCCTGCCTCTACCCCAGTGCAGATTAACTTGGCAGGGCGAGCTGGGAGCCCCCAAAAAGCTCTCCCATCCTTGCCCCAGCTGTGATGGCCATGGCCAGACTCTGGCCCTGCCTGGGCACTTCATGGTCCTCCACAAAGATGCAGTGGGATGCATCATTGGGAAGCATTTTTGTTGCTGCTGGAGCTGCACTGGTGCAGGGTGGAGGGGATCTAGGCTGCCAGGGCAGAGGCAAGTGGAAAGTCAAATTTTCTTGCACCTCTTGTTTGCTGCTCCACCAGCACCAGGGAACTCTGGTGTGTGTGCAGTGGGAAAACCCACTTATCAGAGGGGGAAAATCACTTATCAGAGAAAACTCCCACTTATCAGAGGGGGAAATCACTTATCAGAGGAAAACCCCACTTATCAGAGGCGGGAAATCACTTATCAGAGGGGGAAAACCAGTTATCAGAGGAAAAACCCACTTATCAGAGGGGGAAAATCAGTTATCCCTTGCACAGGCAGCAGGGAGATGCAGCTGTGTTGTCCCACCAAAGGGCCTCAGTGGAGATGTGGAAGGGAGAGCTGGAGGGGTGTTTGGACTCCAGGTGTGTTTGAATTCAAAGTTCTCCACTGAACCTGGTAAAATTGGCCAACTCGCTGTCAGCTGGTGATCCTGGGAAACCCAGCTTGTGTAATATCTGTGGCATCAGCAGGCTGGTGAGTGTCATGGATCAGTGGGAGGTTTGGGAAAGCCTCATATTAGCCCAGTGACAGATAAAACCCCACAACAAAGACATCGTCATCCAAGGCTTGGAGGAAAATCGGGCTCATTACTCCTGATTCCTGAACCCCTGCATGCCTTGGCTCCATCTGCAGAGCCATCTCACCCTTGGCCATGATGTGCCTCTGAAAGGAAGGCTGTGATTAGGATCTCAGCAGCTCTGGAGCCTGGCCAGGGTGTGATGTTGGGGTGGCACAGAGGTCCTTCAAAACTGCCTGACCAGGAAATGGGGGTGAAGGGGAAGGCAAGCTCATTGATGGCTCTCCTGGATTCTGTCCCTTTCCCTTGCTGTAGGGGCCCTGCCCCATCCCTCTCCCCCATACCTTGGTTCTGTGCCCATCCCGTGTCAGTGGCACTTGTCCTTCCAGGCAGGGCTGACCACTGTGGGTGGACACCTGGCCTGCTCTTCCTTCTGCCCAGAAATCCTGCCTGCTGCTCAACAGTGTGATGAGAGCAGCAGAGCAAGAAGTGGAGCCCAGGAATCAGCAGAGAGAGAGGCTGAGGGAAACCTGAGGCACTGCATGACCCATGACCATGAAGTGCTCGCCTCCATGATGCTGCCCAGAGAAATCTGTTGCACCAAAAAACCCAGGAAGGTTGGAGAATGGAGCTCAGCCCTGGGCTGGCTGTTCTTCCAGCACCTGAAGAACATCCTCTAGTTCATGGTTAGGGTGTTGACTTTTCTTTCTGCACCCCCTGAGTTTGTTCCCACCAGTCCTGGTATTACAGAGGATGTGTTCAGGAGGGGCACTGTTCACTTTGTAAGCAGCTTGCCCTTTTTGTCTCCTAGGGATCAGTGCCACCTCTTGCCTGCTGCTTGAAGGCTGCCAGGAGCCTGCAGTGACAGCAGGGTGGCCTGGTTAGGGGTGAGGTGTTGCAGGGCTCTGTCAGGGATTAGGGAAATGCAGGTCAGTGATGGAGCTTGCCAAGCTGTGCGGGTGGAGTTCCCAAAGGGGGGATGGAAAGGATGCCTCTGGAGCCAAGTATCCCACAGGCAGGGGAATACTTCAGGAATTTGGGTGCCCTGCTGCTCTGTGCTCTCCCTGCAGTGCAGCCCCAAGCAACCCTGGGAGGGATTCTGGGGACAGCACCTTCCTTTTCAGGGTTGTGACCAAAATGAGAAAGTTTGTGCCTCAGAGAGATGGACTGTGAGGCTTCTGAGGGGGTTTACAGGCCTTTAAAAAGCAGAGCAAAACAGTTCTTTGGCCAGAAATCTGTCACTGTGTCTGTGTTCTTTTCAAGACAGCTCAGAAAGTGACAGATATAGCTCTGGATCTGGTGTACACCACAGATTTACTCCGTGACCTTTCGGATGTGCATGTGGGTCTGGATTTCTGAATCATAGTTAGGTACCCAAAGCTGGCATTATCCGTGATGTGGGGTTATTTGAGCTTGTTTTCAGAGGTGTTAATCAAACCTGGCTTTGAATGAAGTCTGTGGGAGAAGACAGGCAGATGCCTCAGTGCTCAGCCCAGATGTTGGTGCATGAGCAAGCTCCTCACCAGCCCCCTGCACAGAGCTGGGATTTGCAGTGCAGGAAGGCTCATCCTGCAAATTCACGTGGTCAGGAAGATCCTGTGGCACTGTAGGGACTGCCTGGGGAGAGACAATGTGTCTGTGATCCCACCTAGATCATTTGCAAAATCATTCTAGATCATTTGCAAAAATGCTTTTTATTTAAGGACCTGGGGAAAAAATCTCTGACTTCTGTAAGGTCACTGTCAACAGGACTTGTGCCCACTTCCTAATCAACATCCTATTATTTTAATGCTATCTGGTTTATCCCAAAATCTTGTCTCCCAGCCTATTTCAGACCTGTTGTGAGAATGTTTCCTGAGAATGTTTGCTGCCGTTGGTGTGTACAGGACTCCCTCCTACACTGCTTGTTTACCTGAGAAGAAGAAACTGTTCTGTGGCCCCACACTGTGCCTCTGAGCAGGCTGATCCAGGCCTCTGGGTGTGCCCAGACATGGGTTTGGTTTCTGCAGAGCTGCAGCCACCAAGCTCACACTCCCTTCTATAAAATTCTTGTGTTAGCAACAGTTTTAAGTCTCAGCTTTTCTCTGTTGGACAGGAGAGGAGCAGGAGATATCTATGGCTCTGTGCTAGCTGGAGGATGGTTTGGGAATAATAGAATTATTAGGGAGAATAACAGAATTATTAACAGAATTATTAACAGAATTATTTAGGTTAGAAAAGACCTCTAAGATTGAGTTCCACCTGTGACTGACCCCTGCTTTGCCAGCCAGACCATGAGTGCCATGTCCAGTTGTTCCTTGGACACCTCAGGGATGGGGACTCCACTGCCTCCCTAGGCTCTCCACCCCGATGTTTAACAACCCTTCCCATGAAGAAATGCCTCCTGATATCTGAATTTATGGGGAATTTTTCAGGGCACTGCCCCTTTACCAGTGAGTGGATCATGCTCCACTGAGGACAGATTTCCTCCCCATCTGTCCCTTCCTGAGAGCCACGAGGAGCTCCCAGCTTAGCTCCTGTAAGGAGGCAGTGCTGAGAGCTGCTCATGGCTGGCCTGGCTCAGCCTGGAAACCTCAGCCTCGAGGTGAGGCTGTCCCTGTGCCCTTTGGAACAGCCTCAGCCTCTGCTGAAAACAAAATTGGCTTTTACCAATGCAGTGGTAAGGAGCAGTGCCTGGGCACGAGGGGATGGCTTTTATGTGACCTTTATGGGAGGGAAGTGGGAGCGCAGCCCTGGAGGTCTTTGCTGCTGTTGGTTGCCACCCTTTGGTGCTCCCGTAGCCTGAACTGCTGCTGGTGGTGCAGACAAGCTCTGAGCAGGCTGGGACAGCAGGAGTGGGATGCAGTTTTGATGATTGGAGCCATGTAATGGTGTTTTGTCCCATGGAAAAGTCGGGCTTGCTCCCATTTTCACAGAACAAATCACAGCACACACCCCTCCAAAAACAACCAACCAAACAAACAAACAAAAATATTGGAGGTGTGGGCTCATGTTGGAACCCTGGGCACTGAGAATTCCAGACTTTCTGTGCTCACAGGCTCTGACCCCCAAGCAAACACTGCATTGACCTGAGGCCGTGGAAAAGGCTCCCAAAATTGAGTGACAGCCCTGGGATTGTGGGTGTGGGGTTTGAACAGAAGTGTGTGATATCACAGGGTGGAAAACTTGGAGTTTAAGGGTTTAGCATACAGTAATATATATAAAGCAGGATGGAGGATTTAGGGTGGAGGCTGAGTCCTTCTTTTTCACCTTCTTCTTCATGGGTTTGGATTTTTTTTGTAATTGGGTAGAAAATTCCACACTGAGGGCCATGGGTGGTTTTTTATTGGGTTAAAAGTAAAAATAATTTAGGTGTTATTTCTTAATTGGACAGTTTACTCTTAAAAAGCCTTGTAGAGAGATTGAGAGGTTCAATTTTTACTTTGTTTGCTAGAAATGCTGTAAGACTCATGGCTTGTGAGACTGTAATATAGATAAGAATTAATAAACATCTGAGTCCGAACGCAAAACACGGTCTCAAACATTTAAACCCAACTTTAGCAGGAAAAATAAGATAAAACCACAACAGGCCCAGACAAATTTGGCTGCCAAGGAATCTGCAGAGGTGCCAGCAGTGGCAGTGGTGCAGGGATGGAGCAGCCCAGGCTGACGTGTGCCCGTTTCTCCCCAGGATTACACCATCACCATGTACTTCCAGCAGAGCTGGCGGGACAAACGCCTGGCCTACAACGACCTTCCTCTCAACCTGACCCTGGACAACAGGGTGGCTGACCAGCTGTGGCTGCCTGACACCTACTTCCTGAACGACAAGAAGTCCTTTCTGCACGGGGTGACGGTGAAGAACCGCATGATTCGGCTCCATCCTGACGGCACCGTCCTGTATGGCCTGAGGTGAGTCCAGGGCACCTCACTGAAACTTCTCCCCTTTCCAAAAATATTCTGGTCAGGCAAGGATGCAAAAGATGCTCAAGTGCTACGCGGTTTTGTGTCTCTGTTCTTTCTCCAAGCTGGAAATGGCTGTTTCTTTCAGGCCTCCAACATTTCCTGTGCTGCTATAGATGGATGTTGGAGAGGGGAATAGTCTGCTCTGGGCGTTTCAGGTCACTGTCATTCATGTTGCATAACACTTCCATTTGAAACACTCATTTTCAGTTGCTTATAATTTTTCTGCAAGTTTGGGCTGTGGAGATGAGCCTTTGTTACTGTGTTATCCAAGGCTGTGTTTCTGTAGCCTTTTACTCAAACTACTTCAGCCACTTTTTGCGTTCTGGATAGGTTTGTGTACAGTTAAAAAAAAGAAAAGTCTGTTTACTAGAACAATTCTGAAGATTGAGGCATGAAAATTGATATCTGGCTGGAGAATGGTCCTCAGTGAGGATTCTTTTTGTGGTGTATGGAGCAAATTGACAAAGGCAAGTCCAAGGCCTTTGAAATTGCTGTGCTTGTGTGAAGTGGAGGGTAGAAATGTTGGTCTTACTCTGTTATCTGGGTATGTGAAGGGGCCAGGGTAGGTAATAAAGAGGAGAGGCAGAGAGCTAAAAGGCAAATTTGCAGCTGCAGGATGCTGTAGGTGAAATCCAGCAAACAATCTTTCCAATCCTGTATTTGTTCATCTTATTCCTAGAACTTTTTTTGTTTGGTTTTCATTGTTGTTATTGTTGGGTTTGTTTGGTGAGGGTTTTTTATTTTTGTCATGGTTTTTTTTTCTTCCTTTTCAATTACCAAAATTCACAGCTGGCTCTTTTGACCTGCCTCCACAAATATTTGTGATAGCATCTCTGGGCTTATGTCCCAGTGCAGCAAAGGGGGAGGAAGGACCTTTCCCTTCAGAGAGGGTACACCCACCCTTCCCATATCTACAGCTCTTATCTGCAGTACTCACAGCTTCTGTGGCAAAGTGTGACCTGTGGGGTTATTTTACACCTCTCTGAGTGGCAGGGCTGTTTTGGGGAGGGCAGGGCTGTGTGTTGGCATGGCAAAGCAGGAGGCTGCCCTGAACATCATCCTGCCAAAGGTGGTTGTGCCCTGTGCTGTCCCTGCAGTAGAGCCTGGGAAGCCAAAGGAGCAGCAGCCACTGCTGGTGCTGAGGGACAGCAGTGCTGGGGTCGTGTCTGTGCTGGTTTTCCTTTCAATTAATGAATGCCTTCTGCTCCAGGCCCAGAGAGCACAAAAGGTGCCACAAACTCAGCTTTGAGAGCCTGTCCCAGCTGTGCCTCTCCCTTCCCAGGACAGGCACATCCACCTCTGTCCCTCAGGCCAGAGATGTCGTTTGGCTGGAACTGCCAGAGAACCCCTCTCAGGGTTGCTTTTCCCTGAGATTCTCCTCGGGGTTGCTGTTCCCCAAGGTAATCAGGTTTTTTGTCTTCTCTTTGCCCTGAGTGTTTCACCCCAGAGCCAGAGCAGACAGGCTGAGTCCCCAGTCCGTGTTTCCAAGGTTGTTTATTCTTCATTATCTCAGTTCTGTCCCAGCTCTGCAGGGCATCCCCAGCAGAGCAGGACTGGGCGGCTCAGAGAGCCCCACACCTCATGTACAGCACCCCTGACCCAACCCCATCCAAAATGCACTTTTTATTGACAGAACTGTACCAATGCCCACTGCCTATGCTAACATGGCATTTCTACTCTAAACCAATCTCTAAAATCCAACTCAGCAAAAGATGGGGGACGAGAGCAAGAACAAGGAGCACAGGGGCCACTCCCCAATTCCTCCAGCTTGTCCCTTCAGCCCCAAATACTAAAAATCCTAAATTCTACATTTACATTCTATGATAAACTAAATACTGCTTATTTTGAATTCTCTCAGCTTGTGATTCTTCACACACTGTGGGCATTCACTGCCATGGCAGGGATCAGAGGCAGTGTCCTCCTGGGCTCTGTGTGAGGCTCTGACCCCCCTGTACAGATCCCAGACCCCCTGTCCGGTCTCCAAACCCTCCAGGGTGGCCACAGGGATTTTCTAGACTCCAACAAACCCTGAATTGGCTTTACTGACCCACCACAAAAACTGCAGCAGTCCCAAAGCTGACTCCCCCAGATTTTCTCATTGTATTGCAGGAGGAGTGAAGGCCAGGCAAGAAGATGTTTTGATTTGGGGCAGGTAGGAGGATAAATTCAGGAAGGAGGGGGCAAAGAGCGCTGCTGAGCTCAGGCTGCTCTTTGCTGCTGCTCAGCCCACCTGAGCGCAGAGCTGCCTCCCCCAGGCTGGTGGGCAATCTCTTAACACACCTGCACAGCAGAAATACAAGTGCTGTGTATTTTTATCAGCTGCCATTTAATCAGCTCAGAGAAGGAGCAGTGTGAACTCAGCAGCACTGGTGACAGGCAATGAAGGTCCTTGGAGGGTTTGCACTCGAGCTGGCTGGGGCTGGGACACTGTGCCAGCTCCTCGTGCACTGTCCCTTCCCCTCCCCTCCCGTTCCAGCTCCCTGGAATGACCTGTGCAAACGGGAGAGGAGAGGAAAATTGCACCCAGGCCAAATGAAAGAAAATGACAGCTGTTTGCCCACTATTTCCAGGGCCTCAGTGAGAGCTGCCTGTGTTGGTTTAACTTTTGGCTGGTTTTCTTGGAAGCTGCTCCCTTGCCCCTGGAGAAAATGGCAATTGCAAAAGTGAAGCTCTGAGCAATGGCAGCTCCTGCTCCTCAGCTGTACCCAGGTCAAGATGGCTTGAGAAAGCACTGGGTGTACAAACCAGGTGCCCTGGATGCTTCAAGTCCCTCTAGCTTTGCTCACAGTGGTAGGAAAAAGATTTCTTTAGGGCTGCTTTCTGTACTGACCCCTGGACCTGCAATCTGCTGCAAACAGGAGTACTAGGTCCAGTTTTTTCCAGGTGCAAATAAAGTGATCCTACTCAAAAATGCACAGCAGGTGTAAGCAAGCAAGAAAACAGTCCCTGAATACTCACCTGTGTTTCTCCTCTCTGTAAATGTACCTACAGCAAGGGAGGCCCAGGTCCACCCCGTGGTCTGAAGCCTGTTCTTGTCTTGCATTTTGTGGAGGAATTCACGAGATGGAGTTGCCCTGGTGGCAGTGGACCAGAGGAGGCAATACCTGTTTCTTTTCCTCCCTTGCCTGTTTTCCCCCGAGCCGGATCCCACATCCCTGCTCCTCTCCTGTCACCTTCTCTCCAGCCGCTTCCCCCTCCCCTGGGCTGATCCTGGAGCAAAGTGACTCAATCATGCTATTTGTGGCACAACAGTCTTTTTTTTTTTTTCCAGCAGGCTCTGATGTCAGAGAGCAGGGAAGGATGACATCCTGGCAGGCCTCTGCCTCCAGCAAGTGTTCCAGGGACCAGCAGGACCAGGCTCAGTCCCTGCACCAGACCCCAGGGTCCAAATTAAGGCACACCCAAGCCATGAGTAGCTTCTGACTTTTGTGAGAACAAGGCCAGGCTCCAGATAACTTGTTTGCACGAGCCAGTGAAGCCCTGTAATCTGCTGTGAAAGCTGGGTGTCAGAAAAGCATATTCTTCTTGTTTTTGGTAGAATTAGCAAATTAATGGTTGAAGGGAGCGCAGCGCAGCTCCATCTCAGGGAAGCGTTCGATACAAAAGCTTACTCCAAAATTAATTCCCACCGGGCTCAGATTAAAAGCTGGTTGCCAGGTCTCCAACAAAAGGAATGAATAAACAGCAGCAGTGATGCTGGGATGCAGGACTGGTGTTCCCTACCCCCTTCCCCAACCAGATGGCACAAATCCCAGAAGGGCAAATGGAGCCCCGAGCCAGCCCAGAGGGCACTGCCAGCCCTGCCAGCACCCAGTGGGACAGGAGGATGCAGGAGGTGTCCCCTGGCACCTCCTGGTGGGGCCTGGACTCACCTGGCCCCTGAACACCTGGCTGCAGTGAGAGTGAGGCACGGGAGGGATGTTCACCCACGGCATGAAACAGGGGAGTGTTGAAGTGAGGTGGAAATTCTGCAACAGAAAGGGAGGCTTGAAGGTGCTGCCCACAAAGACAAAGCTGCTGGGTGGTGGAGGGAGGTGGATAAAGCAGTGAGGAAAAAGCTGGATAGCACTGGCTGAATTTAATATGTTTTTCCACCTAATGGGTTTTTTTTTTGTTTTTTTTTTTTTGGTCAGAAATTACATTGGTTCCATCAATTTTTAAACAAAAATTAAGGAGAATTTTTTTTTTCATTTAAGAAAAACCATGGCAGTGAATGTTGATGTTTCACTTAGGTCGATATTTCCCTCACCCTTTCAAGCTGCTTTACAACCACTATTGATGTCTGAGTAATAGAATTACCAAGGCTTTCTCTGGACCTCCAGACACTGTCTGGAGCCCTGCCCCAATATTCAATAAGCTTTACATTATCACACATTCAAGCTATACGTTGGTTTGGGATTTTTATTTCCTTCCCCACACCACGCAGCATCCATTTGGTAGTGAAACAAGTCAACACTTGTCAAGTGCTGATGTCACCAGCATTTTGCTGTCTGTTTTCAGAGCCCTAAAAATAGCAACAACTGTAACAATGCTGAAATTCTCGTATGGCAGTTGGGGAATCGTATTTGAAAACAGCTTTAAAACATCCTTCAGGGAAATCTTGAAGCCATTTGGTTTTGTTCCAGTTAGAGGCAGAGCTGGATTTGGGCAAAACAGGTGATTTGAGGAGGTCAGGCTGCATCCCTGGGCTGGAGGGGAATTTGGGAAGCAGGCAGGGAGCACATGGCCCGTGCCTGGCTGGCGAGGAGCCCAGGCAGTGTAAACTGGAAAAGTGCGGAGGAATTTGGTGGTGGAGGCTCAATCCTGCGTGGAGGGAAGGAGGGATCTCCTCCTGCTGAGGTGGGGGTGGTGCTGGGGAACGTGTGTGAGGTGGGGGTTTTTATTCCTGGCCCTGTGATGTAACGAGGTGTGTTTGAGGGATGAGTCAGTTCGGGAGCACACAGAGGTGCCAAGGCTCCGTGGGGCTCCGAGCCCAGGGAATGCTCTCCTAGGGAGGCAGAACCCTCTCATCAGTGCAAAAACTCCCTGAAAGCAAGAGGGAGAATTGCCATGCTTCAAACACTTCAGAATTTCCAGGTTTAAGTGGAGAGGTGCTGGGTGTATCTGCTTTGCTTCTGCTCTCCGTGGTGACTTCTCACTGGTCAGCTGCTCCTGGGGGACACCAGTCAGATGTTCCTGGGGGACACCAGCCCTCTGCTCCTGGGGACACCAGCCCTCTGCTCCTGGGGGACACCAGTCAGCTGTTCCTGGGGGACACCAGCCCTCTGCTCCTGGGGGACACCAGTCAGATGTTCCTGGGGGACACCAGCCCTCTGCTCCTGGGGACACCAGCCCTCTGCTCCTGGGGACACCAGCCCTC
>VXBR01000433.1:26501-37750 GCA_013400215.1 Cisticola juncidis
AAAAAGCAGACACAACAGATTTTTTTTTTTAAATTTTTTTTCTCTCTTTCAGGATCACCACCACGGCCGCCTGCATGATGGACCTGCGGAGGTACCCGCTGGACCAGCAGAACTGCACGCTGGAGATCGAGAGCTGTGCGTATACCTCGGGCGCATCCCTTGTCACTCCGTGCCACCTGATGCCACCCGCCACGGCCACAGCCCCCCGCTCCTGGGGATGCCTCCCCGGGGTGCTGCACCCCAGGCTCCTTCACCCATGGGGGAAATTCCCAGGGAAACGGAGCTCTGGCAGCAGGCTGGGTGTTACAATCAGTCCCCGGAGGGTGGTGGAAGGCTCCCGTAGCCTTAAGGACGCCCTGGGGAGCTGTCCCTGCTCACGGCTCCGCTCAGTGTCGGGATGTGGCACCAAGCGCTCACCCCCGCCTGGATGTTCCGGGACTGGCATGGAAATCCTCTCGCAGCGGTGCTGGCAGAGGAGGTGCGGCTCTCCCCGGTAAAGATGCGCTGCAGGGTCCCTGCAGGGCTGCCCGGAGCAGCAGCAGCAGCAGCAGCCGATGCATTATTTGGGAATTGCTCCTCCCAGCAGGGAGCTCCCACAGCACCCATGGCAGGAGCTGCTGTCCCCATCCCTCCTGTGCCTGTCCCCTGCCATCTGCGGGGTCACGGCATGCAAAGGAGGTCCTGCTGCAGGCACCAGCGCCAGAATGGGATTTCTGCCACTCCTCAGCACTTTGGGAACAGTTTACAGTAGAAACAAGAAAACAGAAGGCAGGGAATTACCCACAGTTCCCCGGCTTGTGATTTTGTTCTTAATGGGTCATGTCAAGCCAATTTGTTCATCAAAGCTGCATTTCCTCACAATATTCCTGAGACCCAGGCTGAGAGGAAGAGATCCAGTTGTTTCCTTCCTCAGAGCTTTTGTCTTTTACACACTTGCACATTAGAAATCTGCAGGGCTCCGTTTTCTTTGCTTCCACAGGACTCTGGAACATCAGTCCTTTTAGGGCTGAATTATAAAACTAATGTATTTTAAAGAACAAAACCGAGCCACACCTCAAAGAAAAAGCCCTTTTCTGATGCAGGGTGCTTCTGATGCCCTTTCTGTGCTGGGTTTGGGATCAGCAGAAGGCAGATGGGGTTCCCTGCCCCACAGCAGCTCAGGGCTCTTACCTGTAGGAGATAAGCCCTGCCTGTTGATCCCATCCCTCCACCCCAAAAATAACCCTCACCACGTACACCCCTGCCTCTCTGTGTGCCAGGATCCAACAAAAACCTGATGAGGCAGGCTGCAAACAGGCTGCTAATCTGACATTTTAAGACGTCACATCAATACTTTTCGATATTTCAGATGGAAATGACTTGTCTTTGTGAAAGTTCGTTTACTTTTTAGAAGAAAAATGGAAATTCGGTTTTCTCTTTAAAGCTAGAAATCAAAGCAAAGCATTTATTTTTAGACCAAGCAACCTTTCCCTTTAGAAACACTTTTAAAAAATGGCTTCATGAAAAACATGCTCGATTTCATATTGCATAATGCCATAATAAAAAAAAGAAAAATACAAAAAATTTGTACCCAACACCAGCAGGTCATAGAATAAATGGAATAGAGCTAGTTAACTGTGAGATCTCCTAAAATTAGTTACCGTAATTTGACATTTTCATTGCTGATCAGGAAGTAAATTTGAAGTCACTGCTGTTAAATTTGTGGATGATGAAGATAGCAGCGTGCGGGGCTTTGCTCGTTGCGCATTTGAATCCTTCCCAATCGGAATCCATCCGGAAGGGCTTTGAACACAGCCAAACGCAGAGCTCCGTGCCCGTGTGAGCACTGCAGGGCCATCCCCGGGGGCCTGGGGCCGCTCGGGGAGGTGAGGAGGGGATGGCAGCCCCGGGCACCGCGGCTGGAGGCTCCGTGGCTCCGGCAGGGCGGGCTGGAGCCAACCCTGTTACATAAACCAGGGGAGCCGTGAGTCAGAGCTCGGGATTGACTGGCCTCTGAACAGGGCACTGAGATGGGGAAACGGGCTCTGCCTGTGTTTGGGTTCCAAAATTTAGGGAGGAAGCTGAGAAATCGGAATAGGGTGAGGAAAGATGCAAGAAAGTGTTTCGAGGGCTGGAGCAGATGTTGTGCAGTGAGAAACCTCAGTAGCTCAGTCTGGTTTGTTTACTGCAAAGAAGGTGCAGAGGTGAATTGTTCACAGGCTGGGTTCACCTCTGCAGAGGGGGAACACAGGGGGAAAGGGCTCAGGAACCGCCTGGAGAAATTCAGAGCAGCCACGGGAGCCTGAGAGCCGGAGCCAGATGAATTCAGATGGGGATTAGCACACAAGGTTTCTGAGCTGGGAGGGGGCTGGAGCTGCTGGAATCAGGGAGGAGTGGGGGAGACTTGGATGTTCCCTGCTGGTTCCAGCCCTGGGGCTGAGTGATGCAAACACCAGGTCCTGTGCACAGGGCTGGAGTGTGAGAAGGATAACCCAAGCTCCTGAAACCCTGGGGGCTCGGAGGTGTGAGGGTTTTACCACTCTGGGAGCAGCTGGGAGGGGAGTGGAACCCTGGCGTAGCTGATTTCCACCAGAAGCAGATGTGGTGTGGCATTTGGAAGACTGGGTTTGTGTTTTAGCACCCATGAATAAGCGCAGCAGTGACTGAGAGTGCAGGATGTGGGCTCTGAGGCTGCACAGTCATCAAATAATTCCGTTTGGGAAGACACCTCGTGCTGTCTCCAGCCCAGCCTGCAGCTCAGAGCAGGGTCAGCTGTGAGATCAGACCAGACTGCTGAGCCCTTTGTCCACTCAGCAGCTTCAGCATGACACTGTCCTCAAAGGTTTAGCTCTGATCTGGGGTAACTCTTGGCCCTCAGAGAAGAATTTCTCCTCGGTGGTGCATTCAGCAGCTCCTCAGTGCCCTGACCCCACTGATGCCCTGGTGCTGGGGGTGTTGGCTCTCTCCTGAGTGGCTGTGCTGCCATGGCCACTGCTCTCAGCTCTCAGCTGAGCCAGGCTGCTGTGCTGCAGTGCAGGTGCTCAACAGGAGCTGTCTGTGGGCTCGTGAGGCTCCCAAGGCTCCCAAGGCTCCCAAGGCAGCCTTGCCCCCAGCTCTGCCAGAGCCTGGCCATATCTCACTGCTCCCATGAAGATTTACTTGGGATCTGGGGCCACCCTGGTGCAGCAACAGCCAAAGGGCTTCAAAACACACAAGCACTGTTGATTTTCAGGTTGTGATGCTTTGCCACGAGGACAGGGCAGAGCTGTGAATGTCCCACTGGTGGCTGAGGTGTTTCAGGGTTTCATCCCCTGGGCCTCATTCCCCAGGTGTCCAGAGTACCTGGGGGTCCTTTTCCAGCCCATGCTGCCCTGTCTGTACAGTTTGGGGTTAAAACAAGAAGCTGCACCCTTGGCTGAGTTAACAAACACATTACCCTGAAATGCAAAGGATGATTTGAGTCTGATTCCTTTTCCTCTTTTCTCTCATTGTTGTTCTTCTCAGCCAGCACTTGGCAAAGCAGCCCCCAGCCTCAGAGACTCTGTTCACTTCTTGGATCTGAATTTTGACTGAGAGTACTTAGAAAAGGGAGGTGCTCTGATCTTCAAACTTCTTTTCAACTGCTGCTGCAGATCTTCTTCTCTGGGAATTTTTAATTCTGAGCTGCCCTGTTTACCCAGCCCCACCAGTCTGTACTGTGTGGTCTCCCCCTCCTGGTAAAAGGAGGCAGTTTTTAAAAAGCAAAATGCTGTGTTTGGTGCATTTGACAGAGGCTTGTGGTGCACGGGTCCCTGTCATGTCAGCCATGGAGATTACACAGTGCAGGTCAAGGCTGGATGGGCCATTCCTCATGTTTTTGAGCTGAATTCTAGCCAGAAGTGGGAATTCTGGCCAATTTTTCCTCTTTTCCTGGGGACTGTATCACCAAGCTCAGCTGAAGAGGGAAAGTACCAGCAGGGACAGGCTAGGCTTGGTCTGGGCTTCCTTTTGGGTTCTTTTCCAGACCTCAGTGCAAGTGGAGGTGTGAGCTGGTGCAGCCTGTGAGCTGAGCTCTCCTGTGTGCTCCCTCCTCCTGCAGATGGTTACACCGTGGATGACATTGTCTTCTTCTGGCAAGGGAACGACTCTGCTGTCACGGGGATGGAGGTGCTGGAGCTGCCCCAGTTCACCATCATCGAGCAGAGGCTGGTCAGCAGGGAGGTGGTCTTCACCACTGGTGAGTCTCTGCTGAAGGGGTGGGCAAAAGTCAAATTTTTGATTGCTCAAATCAATTCAGATTGGTTTGAATCCCTCTGATTCAGATGCTGGGGCACTAAATTAGGATCTAGGCTTCAACTTGGGGTTCCTCTATAAAAAAAGGTGTCTTCTGCACCCACTAACTTTATTTTTTTTTTCCTGCTTCTCTTCAAAGACTTTCTGGATCATTTTCTGCTCTGCAATTGTTCCCATTTTTTAGTCAAAACAATGACTGAACTCAGAACCTCCTGAGAAGGTTCTCAGCCTTCATCTGATTTTTATGTGGTTTACATCTGGGTCTCAGAGCTACTGTAGGTGCAATAGTAAGGAGAAATTACATCCATTGAGAAGCAAGGGGGCTATGAAATGATGCAAACCCATCTGTACATGGCAATAAAAAGGTTTGGAGATAATACCTGGGACGATTCAGGTGCTGCCAGATGAAAAGTTGGAGGGGGTTGGATTTTGGTTGCTGGTCTGAGGTGGAGTTCACTGCCAAAACAGCACAGCACAGACCTGTCAAAAAAAAAAAAAAAAANGAAAAAACCAAAACAAAATAAACAACCAAAAAACTCCCCCCCCCCACACACACACAAAAAAAAACAGAACCAAAAACAAAAAACAAAAAGCAACTGGTGCAATATTGTGTTCAAGCCATACAAGTGGCACATAGAGGTGAGAGAACAATACTTATTTTTTCCCAGTCTACATCTTTGATGGTTTACAGCTTCTGTTTTCTCAATAATTTAGCTGCCAACCAGGATTACACCCATGTTTCAGGCTCCTGTGTTGCCCCAGGGGCAGATGTGGGGAGGAGGAATGACTTGGACTTTGTCTCACAGCAATGAAGGAGGCACAGCTTTGTCCCTGTCAAAATTAGCCTGCTCCAGTGGAAGGACTGTAAAAAGTACTTATTGTCCTCACTATCCTCATTGGGTTTGCTAAAAAATTAGGAGGAAGTTGCAACAACTTGAAAATAATAAAAAAGAGACCTCCAGATTAACTAACAATTCTCTATTTGCATATGAATTTGCCCAGTCTGACCATAACCCATTTTTAGAACAGCATGGGAAAAATATGATTCAGATCTTCATTGCTGTTTGGAGGCAGAGCTGGCACATGAAACGTTGGAAAATCATCTTGTGGCACCCAAATATATGGTCTAACCCTAAAGTCTCCTGTGTAAGCCTCCATCATATTGGCTGGCACCATAACAGCAATCCCAGCCCTGAGCAGCCATTCTCCCATGATGGCTGATATAATAATGGGACTTATGCAGAGATTCTTTTCTTCTCAGTACTCTGGGACTACTGAGCAGGTTCTGAAGAGACCATTTGCAAAAATCTGACCAGTCTGCAAAACCAGCTGCAGAAAACAGGAGATTTCTCATTATTCCTGCCTCTTGAGAACTTTTTTCAAGTAAAATTTCAATTCCTAAGCTCTTAGCACAAAGACCTTGCCCTCCTCTCAAATCCCATCCTCCTTTAATGTCTCCTTGGCAGGTTCATATCTGCGCTTATCCCTGAGTTTCCGGATCAAGAGGAACATTGGTTACTTCATCCTGCAGACCTACATGCCCTCCATCCTCATCACCATCCTGTCCTGGGTCTCCTTCTGGATCAATTATGATGCTTCTGCTGCACGAGTGGCACTGGGTATGGACTTTTCATTGTATTTTGGAGGTGTTTTCTAGAGGGAGATCAGCTGTAACACAGAAAATCCCTTTACTTTATGGGGTAGCAACTAAATCTGTCAAAGCTGTCATCCCAAATGAACATAATTTTTTTTCTGAGAAAAACTTTAAATTTTCAATCAGAAAAGTTACTCTTTTTTGTTGTGATTTTTGTTTATTTGTTTGTTTATTAGTACTTCCCAAAATGGAGTCTGTTTTACTTGAATCAGTGAAAGTACTACCAAAAATTTTCTGGATGAGTTAAAACTCTCTAAACAAAAATGTAGATGGTCACTGATTCTCAGGTGTGTGGGACCCTGACATTTGTTCCTTTGTTCATTTGTTTTATGAGTTCCTTTGCTCTGGTTTGCACTGCTTTTCTTAAGATGAGAAATCTGGGCACCTCTTTGTTGTGCCAGGAGAGGTCTGGAGCTGGATGATTCTTGCTGGGGCTGGATGGCCAAAAAGTTGTATGGGAATGGTGAAAAGATGAAAGAAATAAAGGAAGGAGCATTACACATTTTTCTGGTGGCTCAGACCCCGTACAGACACTCTCTGCTGATGAAGACCTTCATGGCCAAGGCAAATGTGGGACAGAGTTAAAGTCCAAGTTCTTCTTTGGCACATGCTCCCCTAAATAGGAATGTTTTCCTCTAAGAGGGAAAAAAAAAGGTCTTTTAAGCAACAGAAGGGAAGTGGGGGTGGATGGCAGATGAGGGATTTGAAGGAGGAACAGGAGAAAGGGGGGATGGCTGGCAAATGAGAATGGGGCTGTGTGAGATGAGGGAGAGTTCAGAGGCAATGGGAGAGGTGAGGAGGGAGCAGGGCTGGATCTGTGAGTGGGACAAGGCTCAGGTAGAGGCTGAGTCTCACCTTGGGGGCTTCAGGCAGCTCTAGGAGAAGGAGTTTGAGAAGACTTGAGGAGGGGTGGGGTGTACAGAGGTATAAAAGAGGTGATTTGGCTTTGCCTGCTTCGAGAGGCTGGAGTAGGGAGACAGGGAGGGAAGAAGAACTTGGTAAATTAAAAGGATAAGTTGCATTGACAGGGGTGTAATCAGAGAAGAAAAAGAGACCATGGCAGGCATTGTGAGAGCAAAGCAGAAGGGTGCAGGTGAGATGCACAGCTGTTGAATTTCTGCTGACATCTGGACTCTGAGGAGAAGACAGAAGAGAAGCATTGCAGAGCAGAACAGCAAGTGCTCTCCCTAAACTGTTCCTGACAGTTCTCAGCCTAACTAATCCATAAAAAGCTACAAAAAAGGAAACTCCACAGCCTCCCCTGGTCACTTTATCTCCAGATTTACCTGTTTGCACAAAGAGCTCCTCTTTGCCTCTGCCCTAAGTCTCCATTGCAATTTGTCCACTTCTTAATGGAGACGTGGAGAGCATTCTATCCTCCCTTTCTTTGCCTCAGATTTCTGTATATTTAGACTACTGCCTAAATATAGACCATATTGTGTATATATAAATATATCTCCCTTCTGTTTACCCAGCTGAAGGCTAATAGTCCTCTCAGTCTTTTATCAGGAATGACACCAAAGATGTGTCAGGATGAAGGGGATAAAGGACAAGCAGAGGTGCAAGGTGCACAGAGAGCCACCACTGTAGAGGTGGGGCTGAAACCACAGGAGCAAATTAAGGTCATGGAGATTATTAGAGCTGCCAACAGAGTGAGGAGGAGGAAAAAATGAGAAAAGAAGATCAGTGAGGTAGTAAGAACAGCTAGAGAAGCAGAGGAAGACTAGGTTGAAGAGGAAGAGTTACCACCCCAAAAAGAAGTAGGAGGGCTCATTGCCATCTTTTTGGAGCTGGAAAAAGACTGTGAAAGAGGCAGGTCTGAGGCCACTCTGACAGTCCAGAGAAGGAAAGATTCTGAGAAGAAGCTGAAGAAGAGGACTGAAGCTGTGAGAGCAATCATAGTGAATCAGGCTTTTGGAACTGAGTGGATGGGGACAAAAGTGTTCACAAAATGCTTATTTGAGATGCAAGAAATGTGAGGAGGCCTAAAAAGGAGAGTGTGAGAACCATGGGAGGAATGTGTACAAGTGATAATTGATGTAATGAATGGTAAAGCTGGTAAGAGGAGGGTGGGAGCTGATGGGGTCAAGGACAGAAGCCTACGAGGCAGGCAAAAAAAAGACAGTGCCATGAAGAGGAAATCTCTTCACTCTTTTTCCAATCCATGGCAAAGGAAAGACACAGCAGCTTATAAACTCATGCCAAGGATGCTGAGGCATCCAGTAGCACACAGTGGAGCCTGATGAGTTCATGAAGGAGAAAAAAGGGAGAAGAGGGTAAAAAAGAGCAAAACTGAATGTTTCCTACCGCACTGAGAGAAAGAGGGAAGATCAGGGGGACTTAAAGAAACAGGGTCCAGAGGATCCCCATTACTGATGATACTCAGCTTTGACACTTCCTCCAGCTCTTTGCTGCTGGTTCATTTTCTGCAGCAATTTGTGGTGGGCACTTGGGCGTAAAATAATGATTTTCCTTCCCAGCTGCACTGCTCCCATCCCTCCTGAGGCTGTCCAGCTGGGAGGAGGGATGTGGGAGCTGGGAATGGCATTTCAGGAGTAACGGAGCACCCTCCCTCTCCTCACAGGGGTCACCACGGTGCTCACCATGACCACCATCAACACCCACCTGCGGGAGACTCTCCCCAAGATCCCCTACGTCAAGGCTATCGATGTTTATCTCATGGGCTGCTTCGTCTTCGTGTTCCTGGCACTGCTGGAATATGCTTTTGTCAACTACATCTTCTTCGGGCGGGGGCCCCGGCAGCAGAAGAAGCAGAGCGAGCGCATCAGCAAGGCCAACAACGAGCGCCACCGCTACGAGGAGAAGAGGGTGAGAGAGCAGGTTTGTCCTCTCCTTTCATTGTGGCAGGAGAATTCAGGCTCCCCGTGGGTGAGCAGCCTTTGTGCTCATCCTTTGTGGGAGAGATTAACCCCGGTTTTCCTTGTCTGGTGATTATTGGGAAATTTTCCTCCTTGATCGTCCTCATCCAGTCTCATCAGAGCCTTCTTCTTGTGAGGGGCAGGTGTAGCCAAAACCCCCCTGTGGCTTTCGGTCCTCCTGTGTTGGCAGAACCACGCTTCCCCCACTAAAAAATTTGCTGCAAGCACAGGTGGCTGCTCCTTCCTCCCCAACAGCAGTGGACAACCCTCAAAGGCAGCACGTTCAGAGCTCACAAATGAACCCATCAGGGGTATTGTCACCAAACTCTGGGGAAGAAAGGGAATTCTCCAGCACCATCTTGTAAGTATTAAAGAGTCAGGCATTACTTTATTCTGGCCAGGATGTGCAGTGGAAATCATTCCAACCACATGGGATTCTTTACCAGAGTTTTCACTTATTTATATATTAAAAAAACTCCAAAGCAATTCTCATTCACTGGTTCTGCATTACACAATTCTTAGTATTTGATCTTCTGTTCATTATTGATCCCTTCACCTCCAATGCTATTTTTGGTCCTCATTCTTTGGCTCTCTTATCAATCTTTTCCTAGACTGGGAACCTGCCAAGGGTTTAATATCTGCTAATGTCTCTATCTCCTGCGTGTCTTCTGGCTACTCCCAACCTGTAGATGTTAAGCTCTCAGAATCTAGGAATCTTCTTTTTATTGATGAAGGTGTCACCCAGTGAGACTTAAACCC
This sequence comes from Cisticola juncidis, assembly GCA_013400215.1. Lineage (NCBI taxonomy): Eukaryota > Metazoa > Chordata > Aves > Passeriformes > Cisticolidae > Cisticola > Cisticola juncidis. Next base: position 36,045 of record VXBR01000433.1, read on the forward strand.
TCAGTGAACAGAGTCTTTCAAAGAGAAATCTGGATTTCCCTTCCTTTTGGCAAAGGTGAACCAACTCATGACTAAAGTTGATGCCTTGGGAAGGCTGACCTGAAACAGAGACTGCACAGAGCTAGAGAATAAAGTAGAGATTTATTGAAAGGCCTCTAGGATACACCTTGGGCAAGACAGGGCCTGGCCAGGGCTATACCCAAGATGGACCTAAAATCGTCACAAAATGGCTGACCAGAGAGCTTACATTTTTTATAAGTTTTGGTCCATTTGCATATTGGGATTTAATTGTCCAATTACAACTCCAGGCTGTGAGGTCCCATCCTTGTTCCTCCCTCCAGCCCACCCTTGTTTGTTCTTTTGGGCTGAAAGTTGTCCTTGGTGTGCAGCAGGAAAAGGATTTGTTTTATCTACCTAGTCTGAAGATAGAGAGCTGAGTGACACTGAGTGTGAGGCTCAGAGCTGCACCCCAGGACAGCACAGAATCTGAAATACATGAAAACTAAAACCTCAAGCATCAAAGTTACTTTAAAAATTTACAAGTTACATAATTTCCCACAGCATTGTTCCCCAGAGATGCGTTCAGAGCCGCCCCTGATGTCCCCCAGGACACCCCAGTACCTCTGTGTCTGTGTCCCCCGCTCCAGGTCGACCCTTACGGTAACATCCTCCTCAGCACTCTGGAGATGAACAACGAGCTGCTGGCCACGGACATGATGAGCAGCGTGGGCGACTCTCGAAACTCTGTCATGTCCTTCGAGGGCTCAGGGATCCAGTTCCGCAAGCCGCTGGCCTCCCGGGATGGCTTTGGCCACCACCCCACCCTGGACCGCCACGTGCCGCTGAGCCACCACGCCGCCGCCCGCAACCGCGCCAACTGCCGCCTGCGCCGGCGGTCGTCCAAGCTGAAGCTCAAAATCCCAGACCTGACGGACGTCAGCACCATTGACAAGTGGTCACGGATCATTTTTCCGATCACTTTTGGATTCTTCAACCTTGTTTACTGGTTGTACTATGTAAATTGATGCCTGCGGCCCCTCCAGGAGAGATGATAGGGACGGACACTCAGACAATGACAACACACGGGAGTGTTGCGGTCTTTTGGGTTTGGGTTTTACTCTTTACTATCATTGTCATTTATTCCTATGGTTCATTAGATTTATTCTAAGCTTACTCTTCTCTTTTCAGCACATGTAGAACCACGGAGTGTGGGGTGGGGTAAAGGGAGAGGAAGGTACGGGAGGGGGTTTGGTTTCAGGGAGGGATGTGTTTGTCTTGATTTTGGTTTCCTGCTGAAGGACTTAAACCATTGTAAAAAAAAAAATCTACAAAACCGACAAAAACCAAAAAAAAAGAAAGAAAAAAAAAGAAAAAAAGACAGAAAAAAATAGAAAAAAACACACAAAAAAACCCCAAAACCAAGAAAAGTTAAAAAAAAAAAAAAGAGGGGGGAGATTTAAAGAAGTTGAGTCAAAAACTGGTGGGACCGAGGGCGATAGGTTATCTTTGGCTGTGCTCACTAATGCTCTATCCTCACTTCCATTTCACTACTGAATTTCATCTTTCACTTTTCAGTCCTATTATATATTTTTTAATCTTTCTTCTGCCACTGCTCTTAACCCCTTCATGTTTATTCTTTCATGGATTCATGACATGATGGGGTTTCATTCTCACGCTATGAGATTTTTCTTTTCTTTTTCTCTCTC
>VXBR01000434.1:0-23775 GCA_013400215.1 Cisticola juncidis
CGCGGCTCCCGCACCCACGGGCGGCTGCGGGCGCGTCCCCCCGGCCCTCTCCCCATCCGCCCCTCGCTGCCCGCTCGCTGCCTGCCTGCCGGGGATCCCGCACTGCGCCACGGGCCGCTGCTTCCTGGGGGATGCTGGGGAGCACAGGGCTCGGCAGCCTCCGGGGCGGCATGGGGGATGCTGCGGCGCTGCATGTCCTTGGAGGCCCGTGCTGTGTGCTCAGCTCGGGAACCACCTGGCAGAAGCCCTCCCGCAGGGCTGGGGATGCACAGGGGGCTGCTCTCGATGATGTTTCACCTGCTCTCCCTTTTCCGTTTGCTAGCATGTCCCGCTGGACAGGAGCGAGTGGCCGCCCCGGATGCCCGCGGCCAGCCTGTGGCCTGGCTGGACGTGTAGGCGCTGTGGAGGATTTCAGAGGTAGCCTTGAAAGCAGTAATTCCTCACTCTTTTCCCCCCCTCGGCAGCTCGGACTCCACTGATAATTTTGAGACCCCTGAAGCAGAAACACCAACCTGCTCGCCACTCAAGGAGTTCTGCGAGCCACCGGGATCACCAGAGTCTGAGGCTGGTACTCAAGGTAAAGAGCCAGTGCTCCCCTTCTGCTCTTGGTGCTCTGCCCCACTGGCTCTCTGGCAGGGTGGGGCCAAGGAGTAAAATTCTCTGACTTTGAGTTAATGGCCAGGCTGGGCACTCCACAGAGAGCTGGGATGGGTTGATTGAGAGGAATCCAAGGATGCTGTTGAATTGTTTTATCAATTAAACGTTCCTGACACTTCCTCGGCAGCCTGGGGCTGCCCTGGCTGCTGCTGGCTGGTGGAACCTTTCTCATGTGTCACTCACCCCTGGCTCTTGCACAGGAGATGCCAGGTTTGTGTCCCCCAGGCTGGTCAGGGGTAGGGGTTTCATGGCACAGGCCATTTTCTCTTGGAGTTAGGTGCCAGGTGTCCTCACCATGTTCCTGCTGTTAAAGATCCAAAAGTTCAGTGTCCAAGGCACAGGGCAGGATGGGGTGGGTCAGGAAGTCCAGGACAGGCCACCCTGAGCATTCCCCATCCTCTCTTGCCCCTCACTGCTGCAGACCCTGGTAGGGGACGTGCAGTGTTGTGCTTTCCTTGAATGCTCAAAGCAGCAGCTGGGAACTTTTTGCAGGGCTGGTTTCAGAGCACAGGAACTCGATCAGCCCGTGGGCCCTTCTGTGCAGGAGCCCAGACACTGCTGGCCGTGTCAGTAGCAGGATGACACTGTGGCTCTCCATCTCCTGTGGAGCTGCTCTGCTGTTGGGGTGCTCATCCATCCCTGTGGAAAACTCATATTTGTTTGCTGTGCTGGAGGGAGTGCTCGGCTCGTGCTTCCAATAATCACAGCTCATGGAATAATCCTTTTAAGAAGGGATGACAGAGACATCTTTACTTTGGGGATAATGCCTGGGAAGAGGGGGAGAGATAAAGGCTTTCCTAGCAGGTAGGAGGATCATTTCTGGCACAGCTTAGGGAAGCACATTGCTTCAGACTCGAGGGTGTGTTCCCGTGTGTGCCTGTGCCCCTTGTCCTGGGATGAGCAGCTCCTGCTCAGCAGCGAGGGAGTAGCTGCTTCTGCACACAAAGCTCCCAGTGTTCTGGAGACGAGGGCATGATCTCCAGCAAAAGCTGTTTTTCTGTGCTGGCTGGCAGAGAGTGGGGTGTTGGAGCCGTCAGAGCCAAACTGCGGTGCCACCACACTTGGCTGCAGCCCTTCCCTGCCCGTGTCCCTGCCCGTGTCCCTGGCTGTGTCTTTTCATTTTGTCTGGAGTGGTGGAGAGAAAGGATTGGATCCCTCCAGGATGGGTTTGCAGTGTGCAGAGGCACTCTGGGCTGTTACACCACTGCACCAATGTAATCCCTGTGTTAAGGCCTCATCTTTGCCTGCTGCTGCTGCACAGCAGCCCCTGGGTCTGGCTGCAGCTCGGGAGCAGCAGTGGGGTGGAGGCAGTCCCTGGGGAGTGGCTGCCCTCAGTCCCTGGGGAGTGGCTGCCCTCAGTCCCTGGGGAGGGGCTGCTGGTCAGTACTGCTGCCCTGCAGTCCCTGGGGAGGGGCTGCTGGTCAGTACTGCTGCCCTCAGTCCCTGGGGAGGGGCTGCTGGTCAGCCCTGATGCCCTGCAGTCCCTGGGGAGTGGCTGCTGGCCAGGCTGGGCTGTGTGGGGGCAGAGCTGGGCTGGAGGGCAGGCACGGTGCCCCTGGCCTTGAGGGACAGCGAGGAGCAGGCACTGCCTGCTGTATAGCTGCAGTCTCATCCTGCCTTGGGAATAAATAGGGTGAGGAATGACAGGAGCTGTGACTCCAGGGCTGGCTGCTCCATGCACAGCCAAGAGGTGACCTGGCTGTGTTAAACCCTGTCCTTGGTGACAGAAATTCAGTCCTGGAGGGGGCTGCAGTGAGGGGTTTATGCCCACTCAGGATCACTCAGTTTATTTTTGCTGTCTTGGCTGGTGGGACTAATTCTGTCCCGTTTGTGCTCAAGCTACCTCCACTCATCTGCCCGTAGATCTTTTGCACAAGGAAATGAGCAGAAGCAGCAAACGTGGAGCTGTTGGTGCTGGGAGCCCTGCTGCAGGACACGTGTTTTCCGGTGCCTCAGCAGCATCCTTCTCCGGTGTGCTAATTCTTAACAGAATAGAGATAAAAATAGATCAACGGCTGTTAGACACCAGCGGAAAGCCAAAAGAGGAAAACAGTCATTGGCAGTGCAGGGCTGAGTGGGGTGCACAGGGCAGAGATCCTGTGCTGAGGCAGGGCAGGGTGTGAGGGGCAGAGATCCTGTGCTGAGGCAGGGCAGGGTGTGAGGGGCAGAGATCCTGTGCTGAGGCAGNCAGAGATCCTGTGCTGAGGCAGAGCAGAGATCCTGTGTTGAGGCAGAGGAGTGAGGCACTGCCCTGAGCCCAGCCCAGGGTTGTTGTGCCCGTGCTGGGCACAGGGGCCAGGCAGGGATTGCTGCTGCTGCTGCTGCTGCCTGTGGGGTGGAAAGGGCGCTGAGCCTCTGCCTTGCAGCACTGCCAAGTGTTCCTGATTCGTTTGAGGGGTGGATGTTGGAAAGCTCTTCAAGTCAGTGTTTGTGTTTAATTTCAGCCCGAGGAAGATAAGCGACACAATTATAATGCAGAGGCACAAAGTGTCTATTACTGGTGCCAGCCTGTCCTGGCTGTTTTTCTTTAGAAAGTACAAAATCTCTGTTTCCACTTTGTAGCATCCCCTGCAGGTACCCAGCTGGGTGTGGGGCAGGTTTGCAGCCTGCTCACAGGGCAGTGGGTGCTGCTGAGATCCAGCACGCCCGGTGCTGGGTGTGTGTTTTGGACACCCCTGGAGCCCTGTGTGCCGTGCCCCTGACAGTGTCTGTCCCCTTGCTGGGACTGGACTGTCCCCCGCTGCAGGGCACGGTGCCAGGGGAGCAGTGGGAGGTCTCAGGGTCACCTTTCTGGGATGCCTGTGGGGCTGAGCTGCGTGTGGCTGCCTCCTCCCGCGCTCCCATGGGGTGTGCAGCACAGTTTTGGCCCAAAAGGAGGATTTGAGCAGTGAGAGGGCTGCGGGACAGCTGCAGGAGTGAGGCCCGAGCTGGTTTCCCTGGCAGGAGCCCTGAGCCGAGCGAGTACGTGCGGAGCCGGCACGGCTGCTCCAACGTGACTGCCCGGGGCTGGCGGGGCCGGGACGCTGCAGCAGGAGCAGCAGGAGCAGGAGAGCTGCAGGCAGCGTGCAGGGCTTGGGGAGGGCTCAGCCAGGGCTGCACTGAGGCATCAGCAGCCCTGGGCAGCTGCAGGGGTCGGGGCAGAGAGCTTGGCCCTCTCTGTGCACCCCACTCTGTTTGTGCATCCTCTGTCATTGTTCCCACAGGAACACACTGCACTGAGGCAGGAGAAATGTAGAGGGGGAGGAATTAGGGGAAACCCCTCTTGAGCCTGCAGGAGGAACAAAAAGATTTCCAAAACCATAGGCAAGCACCTGAGCTGCCTTTCGCCTGTGCCTCCCAGTATACCCCAGTTCCTTGGCTCTCAGGCTGGCTGCATGGGTGGGCTCTGCTGCGGGAGGGGATGAGTAGCTGAGCACTCCTGGGTGCAGAAAAGGAGGGAATCACAAAACTGGAGATCCTGGGTGGGTGATTCTTCTGATTTTTGTGGGAAAATGATTCTGAGCTATGGCCACATGCACCACTGCTCCTTTTCTCCCGCCCTGTAGACACCACAGCATGGAGAGTGGTTTGTGTGCTGACTGCTTGTTATTCAAGAAGTAATTACTCATTGCTTGGGTTAGAAACCAGGATGGGCTTATGTCTGTGAGAACAGCGGCTGCCAAACCTTCTGCTGGGAATGCAAAATGCACTTAAATAGTCCTTTTGCCCTGACTTTGAAGTTTGTTCTTCTATTGAGGGCTGTCTCAGGAAGGCTTCAAACAGCTGAGCAACACAGCAAGTGTAATAAAGTTTTCTTTGGGGTCTGTTAAGGAGGTTTTCCTGGTTCCTAATGATGGGAAGGCCTGCCAGACGCTGCCTCAGACTGTTTCCTGGCTGCACTCCAAGTACTCATCCACTGGATTTGTGTTTACTGATGCATTTTCTGGGGCATCAAGGCAACGTCTACTTGGAGGGAGCTTTTTTTTTTGCAGTCAGAGGAAGCATTTTTTGCAGTCTCAGGGAGGACACAGACCCTCATGATTCATTTGCATGGCTTTTAGCATCCTGGGGATCAATTATGCTAACCACGAGCCACCAACTGAGTCAGGATTGTTGGCTCCACGTCCTGGATTAGTCCTGGGACCAGATCTTTGCCTGATTCACTTTTCCTTTGTCAGCCTGTGACTCGCTCTTGTGTTACCAGCACACATGAGCCAGTTGCAAATGCCTGGTGACAGGAAAAACCTCTCCTGGATGCTCGAGGATGAGGGTCTGTGGGAGCTGGTGCTTGGTGTCCCCCTGCCAAATAGGAGGTGCTCGAGGTGACTCCCCTCTGCAGCTCTCATCTCTGTTCCAGGGCAGGGACAGATGGATTTCCCTGGCATGAGCTCTTCTTCACCCAGACTGCTCTTCCCAGCCAGGTTTTCAAACCAGTTTGGGGCTCGGGAGAGCATTGGTTCTGTTCTGCCCTTGGAGGACCTGGCTGGACTGTGTCTCCCCAGAAGGGTGCCTGTGAGGGCTGCAGATACCACATGCTCCTTGTTTTCCCTTCTCCCATGAGTCTCTGCAGTTGTCCCTGGTGGAGGTGCAGGAGAAACTCCAGGTGTTTTCCTCTTGTGCCTTGGCACACCTGCACCACAAGCCTGGCTCTGGGTGCTCGGTGGGTGCAGCTTTCAGGGTGCCCTGGTAGATAAAGGATCTCTTCCATCCCTTGATTTCAAAGAAAAGATTAAACAGTAAAAGGATTGAGGGGAAAGGATTGGAGTAATGGTGATTAAGTCACGGATCAGGATGTATCACTAGAAGATGCTGACCTCTCCAGTGTGGAGAGCCTGGTGTGACTACAGCAGGATTTCTGCAGGTGAAGAGTCAGCTTGTGTTGGGCAGCTTCTGCTGCCTGCTGCATGTTCTGCTGCAGCTCTGCAGCCTGGGAGGCCCCCAGATCCCTCCTCAGCCCGTTTCTGCTCCTTCACTGAGCACCCTTCCCATTCCCCCTCTCCCTGGGGCCTGCCTGTTCACATTTTGTGGTGTTGTCTCATGTTGTGCGTCCCTAAACTATTCTCACTGATTTTTAACTCTGCCCGAGTGAGCAGTGGCTCCCTGGCAGGAGGGAAGCTGAGTTGTGAGTGAGTGGATCCCCCATAAAATCTGACCCTGGAGCAGCTGTGAGGAGGGAACAGAAAGCTCTCTGGAAGGGAGTCCACTGCAGGTCAGGATTTAACCATCTCCTTTTATCTTTTCAGAGCCAGGTGGCCATGGTGACCTGCTGGTAGGGGAAGCCCACTGGGACAGCTTGCCTGGGAAGCACCCCAAAGATGAGGCTCAACCAGAGATTGGAGCCCCTAAAGCCAGTTTGGATGCTAAAGGGGAAGCTGACCCTGACCACTCGGCCTTGATGCAGCCCTTGGCCAGGCTGGGCTGCAAGGCTGACCCTGGCCACGCTGCTGTGCCCACTGTGCAGCCAGCCCCCGTGCCCCATGTGGGCACAGCCACCGGGGAGCAGGTCATGCCAGGAGGGGACACGGCGGACACTGCCACGGGGCTGGTGGAGCTGAGGGCAGATGCCTTGGCCCAGGAGCAGCTCAGGAAAGGGAAAACACCTTCACTGGGGAGGAGAACAGATGAAACCACAGAGGAGACCCAAGCATCCTACCCTGAGCAGCCTGACAGGAGCGTGAACCCCCCTGTGGCAGAGGCCTGCCAGCTGCAGAGCTCTCCCCTGGCAGTCCCACAGCGCCTTCCCCATCCCGGGGAGCTGGGGGAGGACCCAGCTCTGGAGACCCCAGGACAGGTCCCGAAACCTGGGCCTGATTTTACAGAGGCTAGAGAGAGTGTGGAGGCCAAGCCAGCGTCCCCCAGGAGGGGCAGCAGGATCCCTGCCAGCAAGATGACACCGAAGAGACACAGAGAGTCCCCCAAGAAACCCTCTGAGGATGCGGAGAGGGGTCCCACAGAGCCACCACCACCTCGGGTGGGACCCTCGTGCTGGGACAGCCCCGGGCTCAGCTCCCTCAGTGGCAGCTCAGCACTGCAGAATTCTCCAGTTCTCCCCAAGGGCTCTTACCAGTTTGACCCCAGTAATTTTGACTCCATGGATCCATTCAAGCCCACCAAGACCCTTCCCAGCACCGACGCTGACTCTTGCTCCACTGCAGACAACAGCCTCAATGAAATCCTCGAGTCCCAGAGCCTGGAGATGCAGGAAGATGCCCTGAGAGGCAGAGACTCCCCCAAGAAGCCCAAGTCCCGCCTGATAACGTGAGTGTGTGCAGGGCTGGGCTGGGCTGCAGCCCCTCTGCTCTCCCTGTGTGCACTGCTGGTGCTGGTGGAGGTGATGGTGGTGGTGGAAGTGCTCCTGCCCTGCTGCCTCCTGAGCGAGCCCCAAATCCTGCCCTGCACCTCAGGTTCTGCTGGTGCCTCAGTTTTATCTGCCTGTTGTCCCAGCTCCCCTGTGCCTGTCAGTGCCACTGACAGGAGGAGAGGGACAGTGCCACTGGTGGTCTGGAGCACTGCCAGGGGCCTGAGTCCCAAGCAGAGCAGGGAAGGCTGGATTGGGACCCACTTGCAGCATCACCGCTTTGGAAACCCCTTGGGGGTCCAGCTGGTGGGTGCAGGTGTAGATGTGGAGTCAGAGAAAATGAGTAATGGAAGCTGGAGCTGATGTGTTTGCTGGACTTGTGCAGGGACATGCAGGAGCTGGTGGATGCAGGTGTCATTGGTCAAATGTAGCTGAGACATTTTGTGAGCTGCCACTGAATTTCTGTTTTATGTCAGAGAAAGAGAACAGGTTTGACAGGTAGACTCTCACTCTGCTGTCAGATTCTCCAGTGAGAAAATTAGATAGTGGGTTTTTACAAAGAAAGGGAAAACCTTACAGGCAAAAATCAGGCTGTGTTGGAATATTTTTGTCCAGGAAATACTTTACAGAAAGTAGATACAATTTTTTTAAAGAGCTGATGTTCCCATGTGTAGCTGTGGGTGAGCAGAGCCAATGGGAGGGGAAGCAGCAGGGAATTCTCTGCTCACTCTCTGTCACCTTGGAGCAGCACAGGCAGCAGGATGTTGCCCTGGCAGTGAGGTTTGTGTTTGGATCTCACCCTGCTGCTGTGGATAGCAAATGCAGGATCAGAGCATCCCGTGTGTGTGTGCCTTCCCCAAGGCAGAGCCAGGCAGCTCACCGTGCTTCTCCAGAGCAGAGTTAACATCCAGGGCTTTTCACACACTCTTCTTCTCTCCATCTGTCTGTCTCTCTCCCTGTCCATGCTTTGGTGCATCAGGACTACTGAGCAAGTGAAATTTCTCTGTTTTCTGTTGTAAGTACTCTCTGCTGTATTCCTTTTCTTTTCCTTTGCTGTCTTTGTCCTCTCTCTGGGTGTGTGCTGCCCCACTCGCCGTCCATGGCATGCTGGCTCCTTCTGCCCTTTGACTTGTGCTCTCTGCTGTCTGGTTTGTGTCCCACAGCCCTTGGCGGGGTCCCCAGGGTGGCCTGGCCTGGTGGGTGCCTGGGAGTGAGGGAGAAGAGATGGGCTGGGCTGAGCTGGGCTGAGCTGAGCTGAGCTGGGCTGAGCTGAGCTGAGCTGGGCTGAGCTGAGCTGGGCTGGGCTGAGCTGGGCTGAGCTGAGCTGGGCTGAGCTGGGCTGAGCTGGGCTGAGCTGGGCTGGGCTGAGCTGGGCTGAGCTGAGCTGGGCTGGGCTGGGCTGAGCTGCACTGGAGGCACACGCCTGTGCTTGTCCTTGCAGTTTGCCCCCTTGCAGCATCTTCTGATGGTGGACAAGTGCTCAAAACCTGCAGCTGATGGAGGGGCAGCAGGTTTTTGTGCAATCCAGAGCTGTTACCTTGGTGCAGGGGGGGAGCTCAAAGCAGCTGCCAGGTGATGGGATAACCCTGGCACAGCAGAGAGTGCAGAAGAGAGGAGGGTGAGGACATGATGGGTTTGACTTGCTGGTGGCAGGGCATGAGGGAGAAGAGTCCAGAGTGATTCTGTGTGAGCAGGGTGTGCATGGCAGCGTGCACAGGAACCTGCGTGTGCCCTCGCTGTTCTCTGCCTGCATGTGTGCCACGGGCTGGGGAGGCTGCAGAGTGCCATGGGGTGGGGACAGTCCCTAAACCTGGGAACAGCTCGCTGCAGTCCTGCCTGTGTCCCCACGGAGGGGAGTGCCTGGAGGCTGGGATCCCTCCCCGGTCCCACCAGGGGCTGTCACACGAGCTGTTCCTGCTCAGCAGGCGTCTCCTGGGGGCTCAGACGTGGCCAGAGCCTGGGAGATCCCCGAGTGTGGAGTGTGAGGGGGTGAGATGCAGGAGCAAAGCTCAGGCTGTGCTGCCCACATTCCCACTGGGACTGCTGCCGTGTGCCGGTGCTGCTGTGTGGGGTTGCAGTCCTGCAGGGATGGTGGCTGTCCTCAGGAACGTGGGATGAAGTTCCAGGGACAGCCTCCTCACCAGAGGGCAAGGTCACCATCTGCAAGACCTGCTTGGGCTAAACTTCCCACCTGAGGGGCCCTTCTCCTCGGGACAGTGTTTGTTGGAGGCACCTTGCCCCGGTCTGACTCACCTGGGAGATGTGGATGCTGTGGAGAAGTCCCAGACAAAGTTGCAGCTGCAGGGACAGACATGAGGCAGCCTGGATGCGGTTCCTCCGGCAGAAAATCGCCGTGCATGCAGCCTGGGCTGCAGCAGGGAGCTCCTTCTCTGCCAGCTCCTTGGCAGTGCCTCTGTCGCCATCGGCCTCTGGGGGTCCTCGCTCCGCTCCTTACCTTCCTCGGGAATAAACACCTCACAGACAAACCCAACCGATGTGTACTCGTGTCTTTTGTTTGCCCGTTCCTTCTGTTCCTTCCAGAGCTCGCTCTGCCTCGGTGCTGGCTGGTGAGTGGGGCGCTGGCACGTGGTGGGTGCAACGCTGGTGCTGGGCCTGCCTCCCCNTGCAGGAGCGGCTGCAAGGTGAAGCAGCACGAGGCGCAGCCCCTGGCCCTGGACAGCAGCACTCAGGTAGGGGGATCCCACCCCAGAGGTGAGATCAGGGGTGGGCACAGGGATGCCCAGGGTGGTGGTGGGGAGAGCTGGCCTGGCTGAGCTTCAGGCTGGCACCTTCCCTGTGGGCAGTTCCTGATGGGAGATGGGGAGGAGGCTGCGGGGGAGCAGCTGGCCAGTGGATTTTAAGCCTTCCATGCTTTCCATGGAGTATCCAGCAGCTCACCTGGTGGCCTGATCCCCGCAGATCTTGGTTAACTGCATATTTCGATCCTGCAGGATGAGGGAGTGTTGATCTCGGAAATCCCAGACATCACAAATCGGGATGGACGTGCCACTGATGAGAAGTTGGCCTCCACCACCTCCATGCAGAAACCAGCGGGGCTGGAGAAGAAGACCGAGCCAGAAGATGACCTGGAGTACTTTGAGTGCTCAAACACGCCCGTGTCAGCAGCAAAGCACAGGCCAGAGGCAGGTGAGGAGCATCCCAGTTGCCCTCAGCTCTGGGAATGTGCTGTGACTGCGCCCAGGGAGCCTCTGCAGCCTCCAACAAGGAGCTGGTGCTGCTGAGGCAGCGCAGCCTCATCAGAGTTTATTTAAACTGACAGGGCTAAAGGCTGCTGCAGCTTCTAAGGGAGCCTCCCACTGCTGTCCTGAACTATTTCCAGTGTGGAAAATGATGGTCTAGGCTGTGTTTATTAGACTTTGGGGACAGAGCACTCTCCCCACAGTGTTGCAGAGGGATGTGGCTCAGGCACGGGGTGCCCTCCCCGTGGGCCCCCTGGCACCACTGCTGAGCCAGGAGCTGAGCAGGACAATTGGCCACCATTCAGAGCACCCTGCCCTGCCTGCTGGGCTGCAGGGTCCCTGCCTGGAGCCTGTGCCTGCAGCAGAGCTGCCAGGGCTTGGTGTCCTGGCACAGGGGCTGTGGTTGATGGAGATCTCAGTAATTCCTACAGAGACCACAATTATTGCTCCTGCTGGAATTCTGCTGTCATTTCCCCACGTAATTAGCCTCTCTGACCAAGCCATTACAAAATAATTAAAAGGCAGGCAACATGACATTTAATCAATAGCCAAGCCCTAGGTGCAAGCAGGAGAGATCCCCACGGGGGGTTTGCAGCCCTCCCCTCTGCAGGACCCATTAATCATTGCTCCCCATGGCAATGCTGGGCTGCCAGCTCCAGGGAGAATGGTGCTTTGTCCTCAGGGAGGAAAATCTGACAGCCAGGGGACAGGCTGGGAGGGTTTATTTCCTGCTGCTGGTCTCAGAGGGCCTGGCAGGTGCACGGGCTTGGGGCTCTCTGCAGCAATGAGGTGGGACCAAGATAAATGGAGGGAAACAGTGGGAAGTCTGCAGTCACCAGTGCTACATTACCTCCCTCCTCTCCAAGCTGAGCTCTCTAAATACACTGTTCTCTGCCTGGTTAACACAGGAATCACGTCTGCAGTGAGAGTGTGGCCCATAAATTACCCCTGTGCTAGGAGAGGCAGAGTGTCCTGCAGGTCAGGGTGTCCCTCCTGCAAGGCAGAGTGTCCTGCAGGTCTGGGTGTCCCCCCTGCAGGTCTGGGTGTCCCTCCTGCAGGTCAGGGTGTCCCCCCTGCAAGGCAGGGTGTCCTGTGGGGCAGAGTGTCCTGCAGGACAGGGTGTCCCACGCCTTGCAGATGAGGGGAGGTGTTTTTTATCTCCTCTCTGCTGCTCAGAACAGCAGGGCCCTGTGGCAGGTCCTCTGGAGGGTGTTGAGATTGTCTGGCATGGGCTGATGTTCCAGCTTCCTGCTGAGGTGCAGAACGCCCTGAGCACCTTCCTCCTCCTGTGGTCTCAGTCATGGTGACAGTCCTGGGGACACGGGCACAGGCTGAACTGCCACCAGAGGGGAGTGTTGGTTTCCACTCCAAGGAGGGCTGAAAGGCTGGCAGGGGGCAGGTTGTGGCACCTGGGGACAGGGTTTAAAGGTGACCTGAGCAGTGCTGGGCACTTGATGGTCTTAGAGAGCTTTTCCAACCAAAATGATTCCACGCAAGGGCAAGGGCTGGGGGCAAAGACGCTTTTGGGAAGGGAAGCTCGGGGGATGGAGAGGCTCAGAGGTACCCTCCTGTCTCAGAAAATCTGCATGTGCCCAGGGTGCTATTTCCAAATCAATAAAAGGTTGTGTTTCATTGTCTTTAGGTTTTGAAAAGGAGATCTGCAAGCAGATGGAAAAGGGAGGGCCTGGCATCTTCCCTGTGAGTGCCTCTCGCTTTCTCCTTTCTGAAATGAGTTTCTTTGGGAGGTAAAATTCTTGACAAGCCCACGCAGGGACTTGATAAAAATAGCAGAGATTTCCCAGCAGGCCTGAAGGAGCCTGGCAGAGACTGATCCCTCCTGGGTGGGCGCTGTGCTGAGGGAGGGAGGGAGGGAGGGATGCTGGGGACAGAGCAGAGCCAGGGCTGCCCTGGGAAGGGGCTGGAGCACAGGGGGAGGGCGGAGGAGACCACGGGGAGGGGACGAGCTGCAGGGCACGTGTTGTGTCTCACGTGGAGTGTCCAGGGCTGGCTCTGGTGGCCTCTTGGTGCTGGTGCCTTCTACAAGGGATCCTCAGCCCTGCTCTTAGGAAGGCAGCTGAGAGCAGAGATGGGGGAGGAGTGAGAAGCCCTGGCTCTGCAACCACACTGACCCTGTCACCCCAGCAGCAGCACTGTGCTGGGACACCCCTGATAAGCCCCAAGGAGCCCCAAGACCTCTCTGCTGTGGGGGGCACCCTGTGCCAGCTCAGCAGCCCCTCAAGCTGCTTAAGTTGCCAAGCAGATGACAGTGAGATTAGCAACATCAGCAAACCAACTGCTCTGAGACAGATTTAACTGTGCTGAGCCCCACAAGGACGTGAGACAAAGTGAACCTTTTGCTTGGTGCCCAGGAGAGCCTGGGCAGGCTCTGGCCCTGTGGGCAGGCTGGTGTCACCCAAAGGCACCTGTGGGTGCTCAGGTGTGCACCTGCTTTGGGAGATGCTGTGGGAGGCTGCTGCCAAACCACACGGGGCTGCACCTCCTCAGTGTTGGGGTGCCCCAAACCTGCCCTGGGGGTGGCTCCCACCTACAGCAGAGCTGTGAGAGCCTGAACTGAGCAGCAGCTGAGGGAGGAAGGGAGGGCAGAAGTGCTCCAGTGCTCTCATTTCCAGAATGTGAGGGGCAGGCTGCCTCCTTCCTCCCAGCACTTCTCTATTTATGGCCTGGCAGCCCTTTCTCACGGAGATGTGCTGGGCTGTCACTCCTCGGGGTGATGAAGGAGGAACAGGCGGTGTCAGCACAGGGCTGAGCCTCCCCCAGTTTGTGTCTGTGGCTGCAGCACTGGTGCACAGCCCAGCACAGGAGCTGGGCTGTGGGAGAGGAAGGCAGTGAACAATGGGGTACAGCCACCCCAGGCCTTGTAGGGGCACCCAAAATGGCAACAGGAGAGTACCAGGATCTCTGTGTGAGCATCTCCTATTTCAGAGCTCTCCTGGACACCTGGAGCACCAGGGATGGGAGGGGCTGTCCCTTGGACCCCTGTTCTGCAGAAGGGTGAAGTCTGCTTCCCCCACAGCTTCCTTGGGCATTTGGGTGATCAGCAAGGCCCAGGAAATGTCCCTGCAGCTGCCAGCAGCAATTTGAGAACGTCAGCTGCAGGGATGTCCCCACCAGACAGGGAGGGGCTGGAGACAACCCAGACCCTCAAAGACCACCCCTGCCTGTGGCTCACAGGCAGCAGAGACCCTCCAGGCTGGGGAGATTTTTAAACCAGCCATGGGATGAGGGAAGCTGGGTGTGAGCACATCTGTGCTTGGAGCTGGTCCCCTCCTCCTGGAATGGGCCCTCAGTGGGTCTCCCTTTTGGGACATTGCCTCCCTGGGGCAGCTCGTGGGTGCCCTATTGCTCCTGGCAAGGGAAGGCACTAAAACCTCACACAAGCTGTGCCAGGTCTCAGGTGCAGGCTCTGGACTCTGTGTGTGCAGAAAGGGAAATTCAATATACGAGCAGATGCTGATAAAACAGAGGAGAGCACTCCAAACAGGGGAGGTGGGTGAAAAGAAAGCCAGCCCAACATCCCAGCTGGGAAATTCCCCCAGGACAACCCCGGGCTGTGCTCCATGGACAAGTGCCCCAGCGTGAGCAGGAGTGAGAGTCCCCTGGCTGGCATCTGCCTCAGCGAGCCCGAGAAGGCGGCGGTGCTGACACTCATCCGAGAGGAGGTACCAGCCTGTCCCTGTCCCTGTCCCTGTCCCTGTCCCTGTCCCTGTCCCTGCCTGCCCTGCCTGGAGCTCTGCTCTTGTCCCCTTCATGGGACAGGGAGGGGAAACCTCTCAGAGCACATTCCAAGGGTCCTGTGTCTGCTGCAACCCAGATAATCACCAAGGAGATCGAGGCCAATGAGTGGAAGAAAAAATTCGAGGAGAGCCGGCAAGAAGTGCTGGAGATGAGGTACAAGCTATGCCCTGGGCAGGAGGGGGCTGGGGGCTGTGTGGGGTGACTGACACAGCTCAGCCTCACCAGGGTGGGCTGTAGGGCAGAGATGTTCTCCTGGTGCTGCTGCTGGGTCAGACCTGCTCGTTCTTTGCTGCAGAAATGAAATCCCACAAGCTGTGCCAGCCCCAGTGGCAGAGGCAGGTTTTGGCCTGAAGCAGCCCCAACATCTGGGGTGCAGCCCCAACATCTGGGCTCTGTGACCATGCTCCTGTGAGGGTGCAGTGGTGACAGGGCATGGGCCAGCAGGGCCTCCTGTGGGGCAGATTGCAGCCAGTGCAGGTGGAGGTCCATGTCCCCTAAATCAGTGGCCTCTCACCTGTTTTTATTTCTCTTCCTTCTAGGAAAATCGTGGCTGAGTATGAAAAGACCATTGCCCAGATGATAGGTAAGATGCTGTCACCTGGCCAGGTGTGTGGGGCAGGGAGCTGCTGCCACAGCTCAGTCACTGTGTCCTTGTTGTTTGTTCTCCATCCCAGAGGATGAGCAGAGGACAAACATGACATCTCAGAAGAACCTGCAGCAGCTCACAATGGAAAAGGACCAAGCTCTGGCAGACCTGAACTCGGTGGAGAGGTCCCTGTCAGATCTGTTCAGGAGATATGAAAACCTGAAGGGTGTCCTGGAAGGATTTAAGAAGGTTCTTACCTTGGTTTGCCCTTTCTCTCTGCAGCTCTGGTCCCTGGCTCAGGGTTCCTGTGCAGTCACACTCCATGTTTCTGTGCTGCTGAGCTGGATAAGGGGCTCCAGCATAAAGCAGAAATTAGCTTTTTTAAAACCCTTTTTCCTTACAGTATCTATCATCCTGTCAGAGGAATGTATTTGTGCCCAGTCCCAGTGCAGATGGATGTACTTTCTTTTCCAGAATGAAGAAGCTCTGAAGAAATGTGCCCAAGATTATCTAACCCGTGTCAAACAAGAAGAGCAGCGGTATCAGGCCCTGAAAGTCCACGCAGAAGAAAAATTAGACAAGTAAGGTCATGCATGAGATTGCTGAGATTGCTTCAAGGTCTTGTAGGGAAGCGGCCTCATTTGCTTTCCAGAGGCTGGAAGGCAAGAGCTGAATGATGTGAAAAGCTGCATTTTACAACCTCAGGCTCAAGTGCATCTAAGCAAGGCACAGCAAATCCCTGAACACATTCTCTGATCTCTGCCTATTTATTTTTTAATGGAGAATCTGAAGTTCACGGTCTATTTATGGTCACTTACCAAGCTCCCATCTTTCAGAGTGCTCGGGTTTGTGGTACATGATGGGGCTGTGCAGCCCTGGGGCTCAGCTGATGAGCAGGAGCTCTCCAGAACCTGTAACCCCAAGTGGAGTGGGTGCTGAACTGGTTCAGCTTGGCACTGAGGGAGCAGAGTCTGGTACAGGGGCTCGGAGGAGCTGGGTTAACCCAGTTTCCATATGGGAATCTGGGTTGTGTCCAGGTGAGCAGAGCCAGGCTCTGCAGCTGCTGGGCTCCCCGTGGCTGTGCTGGGGGGCTCTTGCCTGCCCCCTGACCTGGCCACTGTCCCCTGTGTCCACCCCAGGGCCAACGAGGAGATCGCCCAGGTGCGCACCAAGGCCAAGGCGGAGAGCGCAGCGCTGCACGCGGGGCTGCGCAAGGAGCAGATGAAGGTGGAGTCCCTGGAGAGGACCCTGCAGCAGAAGGTAACACACAACAGAGGCCCTGAGCCTCTCTGCCAGCCCTGCCCGCAGTCCTGAGCCTCCTGTTGGTGCCAGAGGTGTCCTCCAGATTTTTGGTCCAGAAGGTGTTTTGTGGGTTTGGGTTTTAGGTTTGGTTTTTTTTTGTTTGCTTGGGGGTTTTTTGTGTTTTGTGGGGTTGGGTTGGTTTGGATTTTTTTGCATGAATAGGCATTGCTGGCTTACGTGTGCCTGTTTGTAGAGCTGTGGGCTGGGGCTGGTTGCTGCAGGTCTCTGCAACACCGAGGGATGAGAAGGGGTGAGCACAGGGCTCCACACAGGATGCACAGAGGAGCCCTTTGGGGCAGCTGTAGGAGCTGGCTGCCCTTTCCCATGCATGCTTGATGTCAGATGGGCCCAGGTGTTATCCCCCACCACAGGGGTCCCCAAGATCTGCTTTTCTTCCAGAACCAGGAGATTGAGGAGCTGACCAAGATCTGCGACGAGCTGATAGCGAAACTGGGAAAGTCAGACTGAGCCTCAGCGCCCCTGCCCAGCACTCTGCACTTGGCTGCTTTTCTCGTGACGTTGAGCACCTTGCCTTACCCCAGAGTCCCTGCAGAAAAGCTCCCGTGTCCAGCTGCCCCTGCTCGGGCCTGTGGCTCCTGAGCAGAGCTGCTCCCCTCCCTCTCCTGTCTGCTTCCCACAGCTCCGGGGCTGGGATCCCTGCAGCCAGGCTGGGAATCCTGTGCTCAGCCCGGGCCTGTGTGCCCCTCCCAGGGCCTGCCACACTGTCCCTGTGCACCAGTGCCACCTCTCAGGTGGGAGGTGACACCCTGGGCTCTGTCCCCTTGGTTGGGCTGGGTCTCTGTGTCCCCACTCTCTGTCACTTGCTGTCCTCACGTGCTCAGGGGAACAGGTCCAGCCACGTGCTGGGTCCTGCCCTGGGATGTGGGTGATGGCAGGGCTGGACCTGCTGGCCCTTGCACTGGGGAGGGGGCCCTGGCACCCCTGAATTTTCACAATTTCAGGGGTGAAGCACAGCACAGCATCCCCCTGTCCCTGGCTGTGCCAGCCTCAGAGGAAGGGAGCTGACATCTCTGCACTTTATGAGCATTTATGGGCACCTGGGCTCGCTGCTCACTCTTTCCAGTCAGGCACGGTGCTGACACGACTTGTTCCCCCCAGAGCACTGAGACAGTCACATAACCTGCAGTAACTTCAGTCCCCTCAGGGGAGAGCCCAGGGGAGGGGAGGCAGGAGTTTTCTGCACCAAGAGGTGTTTGAGAAGCTGGGGCAGTGTTGGTTCTGGAGAGCTGGAGCTCCCTTTGTCCCCCCTGCCTGTGGCCCTGGCCCTGCAGTGCCTGGGTGACCTGGTCTGGGCAGTGCAAAGCCAGGGCTGGTGCTGTTGAGTCCCTGTGCCAGGGTGAGATCAGAGCCCCATTTCAGAGGCTGCAGGGGGAAGGAAGTGAACCCTGAGCTGCTTCATGGGTACTGCAGTAGCTGCAGTGGTGGAGGGTTCTCTGCCTTGAATGGATAAGTGTGAAATAAGGGAAATATTTGCAGTTTGGACTGTTTCCTGCCCAGCCTGTTGAACACTTTCACAAACCTTTTTGCTGCTACTCTTTTTGTAACACAATTGAGCTCTTTTCCTTCTATTTTCTAATTCCCTGTGTTGAGCGTGCAGAGCAAACACCTGTTTAAGCCAGAGCCATACACTTGATTATATTTTATTAGTTATATAATATATAGAGAGTTTATTCTACACTTAAGCAAGGCTGTCAGCAGCCTGCTCCAGCACACACCTTCCCAGCCTGTTCTCCACACCCCCAGTTATCCCAGTGACAGACTGGTCACAGAAGCTGGTGGCTGACACCACTCAAAGCAGTGCACCTGATGCTTGTGCTGGATATTCACCCTTTGCACAGCTGACAGAAAAGAAAACCCCTTTCCCCCCCTCTCTTTTTAACCCCTTTGACCTCCCCACACATTCCCCTCTTGGGCTGGTAAAAAAGCTTCAATTATATGACCCACAAGGACAATTTCTGTTCCCCTTTAGGAGTCTGTGCAGGTAAAGCAAACCCCTGAGACCCAGAGATTTCTTGGGCAGTTGGCATTTCCTCTTAAGGAAGCAGAGTGCAGCATTGCATAACCTCTCAGAGCTGGTGCCAGGCAGGTTCAGGGCTGGTTTCTGGTTTGGGGCACTGCCCTGCCCGCAGCACCAGCGGTGCCAGTGTGAGGCTGGTGGAGCCCAGGCGTGGGGGGCAGCTCCAGGTGGGGCTGTGGCAGCCCTCAGCCTTCTGCTTTGCTCAGGGCCGTGATGCTCATGTGCTGTCCTGGCTCAAGGTGAGACAGTGTGGGGTCAGCCTCTCCTTGGGGTGTTGCTTGGCCCTTGGAGCTGATGAACAATAGCAGAAGTTGAGATTTCAGCACTTCCCCAGCCCCCTGAGCTGCACACAGCAGTCACTGCTGCAGCTTTCCCCTGTGGGCTGTCTGCCAAGCACGGCTCCACTGTGAGAACCCACGGGGCACAGTCCCCACCCTCCTGTCCCTGCCCCGTGTCCCGGTGCTGTCGCGTTCCTGTGCCTGTCCACATGCACCCCAGGCTGGGCAAAGAAGATTCCTACGGAATGATTTATTAACTATAATATGGTTATAGTTACATATACATAAATACACATGGAGTGGGTACAGTTATATCAAGTAGAAGGCGTGTTTGCCAACGGGCAGGGTGGCTGCACCTCGTGTGCCACACTCAACGTGCCAAGGTGTGCCTGGCACAGGGAATGGCAGGTCCTTGTGCACGGTGTCACAGCTGGGTGTGTTTGTCGTCTGTTCCTTGCAGTAGACTTTAAATGCCCTTTCTGGCAGCAGCAGGTCCTGCCCCTGCTGCTGGCTTGCTGTTTGCAGTGTGTGTTTGCCAGCAGATCTGTCTGTAACCAAGTGCCAACCAGTAACCCCCAACTCCTGATCTCGTCCCCTGTCCCTCCAGTGTGGCCTCCCCCAGGCAGGAACTTCCTCTGCATTGACTCCTACCCCTCTGCTTCCAGCCATGTGTGTAACTGCCATCGCCATCAGTTTTATATGTATAATAATTTCCCTTTTATATGTCAGGTAAATATTTGTAAGAGTTATACTCACACAAATGAGATTATTATAATGATTACTAATATATTTTTTCCATGTTTCATTGCCTGAGTAAAAACTGTGTTTATCACTCTTGAAAGCTTTCTTGGTGTTTGTGAAGTTGAAGAGTTTTTGGAGGAGTTTGTTTACCTTCCAGAATGGGTCATGTTATGCCTTGTCTTTATTAATGTGGTTTACATGGCAGCTGGTTTCAAATAAGTACAGCTATCATCTGTTCCTGAAATGTGCATTTCTGAGCTCTGAAATTCAGAACTGGGATGACTTTTCTGGCCCTGTGACTCCCACCACACTGTGATGGTACTGAGCCACTTTGGTGAGCTCAGACAGCAGGAAGAGCTGAGGCAGCAGCAGGATGTTCAGGCAGGAGAATCCTTGGCCTAATCCCTGCACTGACCCTGACAACCCTCTGTGGCCTTGGGTAAATCCTTCTGGGAGGATGGAGCCCTGGAAGGTGCTGGTTCTACTGGGCTCCCAGCCCTGTAGGGGTTTTCAGTTGTTCTCTTGTGCTTCTCTTTTGGTGGGTTGGAAAATCTGGAGGGGTTTTCCCCAATGTGGCTGCTAGACCTAGTGCCCTAAAATCCCTTTTAATCATCCTGATACTCCTCTTTTCGATCTCATCATTGCCAGCCTGGAGCATCAGCAGTGGGTGATAGTCAGAGGGCTGATAAATCCCTTTTGGAGGGTCCCATTTGGTTACATTCACTTGTACTAACTACACTTTTGGACCGTGTAGAAACCCTTACATAGAGAAACCCCAAAACCAACCAACCAACAGGAACACCGGAATCAACCGACAGCAAACCTTACAATCAGGGAAACCTGCAGCCCTGCCTGCAGCTCTGTCTGCAGCACTGCCTGCAGCCCTCCTGCAGCCCTGCCTGCAGCTCTGCCTGCAGCCCTGCTTGCAGCCCTGCCTGCAGCCCTGCCTGCAGCCCTGCCACGCCCTCGGAGTCACGCCACGCCCCTGTTTGCCCACTCCTGTTTGTTTGCCCACCCCTGTTTTTTTGCCCGCTCCTAGAGGCCTCTGATAATCAGCCTCTCAATCACTGCAATGAATGTACCTGGCTCAGCGTTCCTATAATCAGCCTCTCAATCCCCTCACAATCGCTGAAGGAAGCTGCACCCTCCTCCTGCCTGAGTCACAGGGGCAAAGACAAAACAGCAGCCACGCACCCCAGGCGGGACACTCTGAGAATGCCTGCCCTGAGGACCCTGCTGGCCCTGGCCATCCTCACGTCCCTGGCTGGAGAAGGTAAGTGTCCCCAGGCTGCAGGCAGCACAGGGTCAGGTAGGTGCTGTAGCTGCTCCTGCGCCTGCTGCTGCCCCATCCCTGCCTCTATCACCCACCTTTGCCCCATGCTGCTCCCACCCCTGCAGGAAAATGATCTTTACGGGGGGAGGGTGACTTTCTCCTCTGAGTACCACCAAGAGAAGCCCCCTGTCCCTTGCCTCCCTGCCTCTGGCAGGTAGTGTCTAGCAGGGACCAGAGTCTCTGGTCTCCGGCTCTGATGGAGGCTCCTGAGCCAAAATCCTACAGCCTCTCTTGTTTAGAGCAGTGTTTCCCTCCTAAAACTTGATTCCTCCAAGGCATAATCACAAAAAGCCATTGAAAAAGGCAGGAGGGTGTTTGCACTGCTCAGAGCAATGCCATGGAGTAGGGGCAGCTCTAGACAGTTTCAGGATCTCTGGACCAAGTCAAGGTGAACGTGACTGTATTTTTAGCCCAGGGCAGATGAAATGCTGTCCTATGCAGTGAGGAACAGGAAAGGAGATACAGCACAACCCAGCAGCAGAAGCCGGGTCATTCTGGGTTAATGGAAGGTGCTTACTGGCATCTGACCCCACGAAATCCCGATTTTCCCCATTTGCGGGTTTTCTCTCTCTGAGATGAAGGTGGAAGCTCTGGGCTGGAGCCGGCCCCGCTGCCACGAGAGGGCTCTGCTCCGTCAGCAGAGCAGAGTTCCACTGCCAACACCAGCGCTAGTTTACCCAGACCATCAAAACCCAGGATTCGTCATTTCAGGCAGGAGCAGGATCCTCAGGTTTGGGTTTTTCTGGGGTGTGTGTATGCTCTGAGGGGTCGCACAGCTCTGGCACAGGAGAGAGGGGCTGGCTGCTATCCAGCCTGCCTGGGGGCCTCCTTTAAGGACGATCTGGAGACGGCTCGTCCCTCCCGACTCACATTTGCCTGGCACTTCACTGCCTGGCACCGTGCTTGTCCCCAGGCAGCACCCTCGGGCTGAGCTTCCTGAGTACGGTGTAGAATGTGGGAGCTGCTTGGATGGATTCTCCCTTCTCTCCCTCAAAATACTTATTAAAATGAAATCTGGCACAAGAAGACAAAGATCTAGGATGGTTTTTAAATATTATGTCTACCTATTTTCACTGTAAAAGAAATTCCAGGACTTTCAGTGAGTCTTTGCAGGGCAAGGACTCGGCAGAGCTCACCTGCTTGGTTTAGTTCTCATTTTGAGTCACACTTGGAAGAGTTTTGCATTAATTTTGTGGACAGGTGAGGCCCCATCCTGCATCCTGCTGCATTGCCATGGGAGTGCCTGCTCATGGCCCAGCTCTGTCTGGTGCCAAGCCTCACCTGTGACCCCGGGCCCTGGGCTGGGGGTCACCTGTGTCTGTGGACACCCACAGGCTATCAGGCACTGGGGGCTCTGGGGCGGTGCATTGCTGTCATTCACTGTCACTCCTCCTCACCTTCCCCCAGGTAAAGCACTGAGATGCTACAAATGTGTCGCATCCAACGACAAGGACTGCGACCAGCAGGGAACCCAGAACTGCCCCCCGTACTCCAACGCCTGCTCCACGATCACGGCTCCCAGTACGTGCCTTGGCTGGAGGGCCGGGGTGCTGGGAGGGGTTGGGGGCTCTGTAGGGTCCTGGAAGGTTCCAGAGGGACTGGAGACCGGAGGGAGAGGAGAAGCAGAGGACCTTCCGAGGCGGAACAGGAGGTGGCTCCCTGTGGGCTGGAGGGAGATCCTTTAATCCGGCACCGCCCCGTGCCGGGACTCAGCTGCTCTCCCTCCCGTGCCAGCGAACCCCGCAGTTCCCCGGCCTGACCCCCGTGTCGCGTTGCCTTTCCTTGCAGAGAGCGTCATTAAGGCCTGCTCCTACAAGTCCTTCTGTGACCAGGCAGACCGCAGCGGCCCCACCGGGTCCACCGTGCGCTGCTGCTACAGCGACGACTGCAACGCGGCCACGCCGGGCTCCCGGAGCGGCGCGGGGGNCTGAGCGCTCCCGGGGCTCCGGCTGCCCTGCCCCAGGGACTCGGGCCGGGGCTCTCTCCGTGGGACGCGTCCCCTCGCCCCCAGTCCAATAAACGCCGCCCTTGAGAACAGCGCTCGCAGCTTCTCATTGACAGCGAAACCAAAACCGCGGGAGAACGCACCGAGTCCAGCGGGTTTGGCTTCTGGTGCCACCCCGGAGGGCTCAGCCAGGCAGAGCCAGGGGTCCTGGCGCAGATTTGTCCCCTCCCTGGTGGTCCTGCAGAGATGCTTTTGGGCTGCTTTCTGCAGCCTGGGGCTCGGCTGTGCAGAGCGGTTTCTGCGGCTGTGAAGACGTGGGGGAGATGTGAGGCTGCTCTGTAGCCTGGGGCTGCAGGTGGGCCCACAGCTCAAAGCTCAGCTAGAAAGAACCCCAGGAGTGGTCGGTGAGGCTTGGTTTCATGAGGAAAAATAATAAAAGTCAGTGAACAGGGTGAAGAGAACAGAAAGGGGGATGATGCAGGGAGGGGAAGATGGCTGGGACCATGAAAATTTGACCACAAGAACTGTAACGCAGGGCGAGCAGCAAACAGCAGCCGTCTGCTGCACTCTGCCCCAGCCAGCACCCAAGGGAAAGGGGAACAGGTACTGAAACTGAAAAGAGCAGTCTGAACACAAGAAAAGAAGTAATTCAGCACGTGTGGATCCAGCTGTGGAACTCACAGCTGGAGGATGTTGCTGGAACAGAGGCCTCGGTGAGTGCTGGAAGGTGAGAGGGCTGCAGAACATGGACACAGTCTTGTGAAGGTTAACACACGCCTAGAGGGTCGCTGGGCTGCTGCCACTAGAGGGGAGCATCTGGAAAGGAGATTATTCCCTATCTGCTGTGGATCCTGCTCCTTCCCCGGGGCACACAAGGGTGTTCTCCTGCGGGGGGCTCTGGCTACTGGTGGAATCTCTGTGGCAGAGACGTGCCCTGCTCCGGGACCGCCCCTTCATCTGCTAATGGGGTGTCTCGGTGGGTTCCAGGGGCTGCTTGTAGCCCACACAGGTTACAGCAGAAAAACGCGTTGGAAAGTCCAGGGCAGTGCCAGGCGCTCGGAATGGAGGGAGAGCAGCGCTGAGTCGCTGCCGTGTGACCGCGCACAGAACCCGGCCCTGCCCCAGGCTCCGGCGGGTCACAAGGGCTGCGAGAGATGCTTCGGTATAAAAATACTCCGTGGAACAGTTTAGTCTCTGCAAAGGGAGGGATGCAGAGAGGGGGAGGCAGCGGTGGCGGGGCAGGGCTCGAGACCTCCGGGATGCCGGGAGCGGGCCGGCGTGAGATGGGCAGGGGTTTTTTGGGTGTCCGTGAGCCAGATCCCCGCCTGCCCTCGGCGGTGGCAGCAGCACCAGGATCGGTTTCACCCGCGCCGGAAGAAAGTACTTCGGGGCCAGATGGAGTTTCGGAGAGAAAGTGGGGCTTCCCCTGGGCGGCACAGGGGAGGCAGCGGGTGTCTCCTGCTCCCAAATCCCCCCTGAGCTCACTCCAGCAGCAGCTTTCCCAAGAGATGCTCTTGCAGGAGCCGCGACCCGAGCTGGGCGGCTCATCCCCATCAGTGCCAGCCTCAGGCACAGACTGAGCGCGTTTGTGTCGGGTCTGGGGGGATTCACCGGGAAGGCGCCGAGCCTGGTACTGGGCGGTGGGGGGACGCAGAGGACCCG
>VXBR01000434.1:23821-38346 GCA_013400215.1 Cisticola juncidis
CGCCGCGGGGTAAGTGCGGGGCGGGGGACACGCGTGTCCGCGGAGCCGCCTGCAGGCAGCGCTCGCTCTCGAGAGACCCCGCGGGGCGGGCTGGAAGCCCTCGCTGTCCCGTCCCCATCCTCCCTCCGGCCCCTTTCCCCGAGTCCCGGGGCTGCCCGGGCTGCGGCGTCGGAGCTGCTGGAGGCGTCCGTGCCCCACGCTCCGGGAGCCGCCGGGGAGGCGGCCCCGGGACCGGTCCCCCTGTCCCTGGCGGAGACTCCGGTTCCTGCAGCTGCATCATCCGTGCCAGGGCTGGAGTGGAGCCCTCGCGGTGCCAGCAGCTTCTGCCCGACGGCTCCTGCAGCGAAGCGTCGGGGGCAGCGGAGCGGGGGCGGCGAGGGGGGCTCTGCCACGAGCGGAGGGGTCGCCGTGGGAGCTCCGGAAATGCTGCGGGCGCCGTCCCCGCCGAAAGTCTGTAGGGTTGGAGGCAGGCGTGTGGCGGGGATCAGGGGCTCGCAGCTATGCTGTGTGCTCTCCGACTGTTTGTGGCAGATGAAGAGCTGTATCCAGCCTCCTCCCAACACGTTGATAGTTTCATTAAGGCAAATATCTGGAATTAGAAGGAGCGAGCTGCTGGGCGCTGCCTACCCCGTCTGTCTCGTGGGTCGAGACAGACGTTGCACCGGGAGCTCCGGGAGCTCCTCTGCAGGAGCAGGTGAGGAAGGGATGCTGCAGCCGCTGCGCGGGGCACTGGGTACGGCCGGTGCCAGCCCTCCTGGAGTGCAGGGTCGCCTGCACCCCGGGCGGCACCAGGACAGCTCGGCCGGACGGGGTGAGAGAGGAGGAGGCGGCGGTGCCCACAGGTGCGGGGGTGCTGTGAGGGAGGTGCCGAGGAGATCCCGGCAGCTCCGCTGTGATGCTCCAGCTGCCGGGTCTCCCACTGCCTCGGGTTTTTCTGCTGCAGAGCGTTCCTGGGCTGCCCCTGTGGCTGTAGCTCTGCCAGAGCAGGGCACAGGCAGCTGTGATGGTGCAGTGGCATCCTGAGGTGCTTCCTGGAAAGTCTGGCTGTGTGGCTGCACACGAGGCCTCTGAGCCACCCGGGGCTGCAGAGGGGACTTGGGTGCTGTGTGACAGTGCCCTGCACCCCCTGCCTCCCCTCGGGGAGCACTTCCCTTTGTCTCAGCAGACAAGGGGGTGGTTTTGCTGTAAATCTGCTGCCCAGTTTCTTGCAATGTCTCTCACTGAGTCAGGAAAGGGGTGTCTTTTTTGGTGGGATATTGCGACTGGAAAAGCTGGCAAGTTGGTTGCTTCAGAGGTGGGAAAGAGTTCTGGAGGTCTCTGATATGCTTCACGAGAAAACTGAGCATTTTCTGGCCTTTCTGGACATCCTGAGCAGTGCCCCACATTAGTACAACTGGAGATGCTACTTTTATCACTTTCTTATGGAAAAAATGTAGTTTTTGGTGGCTCCAAAGAGAGACCATTTGTGTCCTGTGGCAGTGGGATGTGAGGGGACCTGGCTGACTTGGTGCAGAGTGTGGGGCAATCCCAATCTCTGCCCAGAGGTTTGTGCATCTCCAAGTGCAGCCTGAGGTCAGTGTGCACAGAAGGGCTGAGCTGGTTTGTGGTCTCCCAGATGAGCCTGTGGTCATGAAGGATGGTGGTGGTGGGACATGGAGACCCCCAAGAGGTGTCCCATGGGGCTGGGGGGTTGTCTCTGTGCTGCCTGTGGCACATTCTGCCTCTTCTTCACCCATCTCCTAAGCAGAAATCTCTACACCTTTGTTGTCAGCAGAAGGAAGGGTTTATGAGGTTTGGTCTGAATGTGTTTGTATGGTTGAAGGTGGATTTGCTTTCCATGTGCTTCCCCACCACAAAAATAGCCCCACAAGAAAGCAGTGAGACTTGAAGTACCCACAGAAACCCTTGCACCAGGGCACTGTTGTGGGTCTAAAACAACCTCTGCCCCTGCAGCAGCATGGTTCTCATGAGCCAAGCCCTGATACCCATCTCTGAAATGTTGGTGATAATCTGAGATCCTGGCAGCAGGTTCACTTGGTTTCT
The DNA here is from genome assembly GCA_013400215.1 of Cisticola juncidis. Lineage (NCBI taxonomy): Eukaryota > Metazoa > Chordata > Aves > Passeriformes > Cisticolidae > Cisticola > Cisticola juncidis. The sequence goes on from VXBR01000434.1 coordinate 25,865, forward strand.
GCCTCTTTTACCTTTGCAGCTGCACCCCAGCTCTTGCACAACCCTCGCCCCCCGGGCCCCACTCCACTGCAGCTCAAAAATAGTATTTCCTCCTTTTCTGCATGAGTTCTTTTATTTGTGCAGCTCTGCTTCTGGCACCTGCGTTATCACCACTCTCCTGCCAGACAAACCACACTGGCTTCGCTCACATCCTTTGGGTAACGGCTGCTCTCATCCCTGCCCTGCACCCCGTGGGGAGGGGGCTCTGCCCGGGCAGTGGGACGTGTCCTGCCCACTCGGACCTCTGGGTGCTGCTTCTGCCCCCCTACACAGGGCTGGAAGTGATGAAAGTGCTCCCACTGCAGCCAAGGGGCCTTGAAGGAAACCTGGGCAGGGGCAGTGCTGGGGAGGGTCCGTGCCCATGGCAGACCTGGGGACACAGTGTGGCCCTGCTGTGGTGGGTCATTGTTTTCCCTGCTGACTCGACATCCTGGCTGCACAGATTTTCTGCTGGAGTTGCAGATTGTTCCCTGTTTCCTGGGAGTGTGCTCAGGCTCTCTCTAGCATGCTGCTTTGGGATTATTTTTTGCCACAGTTCTCAGGGATCTGATGTGTCATGTCAGACCCTTTGTGGCTACTTTGTCCTCTCTGCTGGGCTTTGGTGGCTCTTGGGGCTGGGAGTGATGGCTTGGTAAGTTGTACCTTCCATTTCCCTCTGGAGAGCTCTGGCTGAGGGACTGTGCTGGCATCCTGGAACGTCTGGCTGGGATATGCTGGGTGTCTGTGGATACAGGAGCAGCTCCCTGGGCAGACCACCCACCTCTCCCTCTGCCCCCTGCCCAGGGTGATGCCAGAAGGAGCCCGGCATGCCGTACCTGGATCGACAGAACCGGATCTGCGGCTTCCTGGACATCGAAGAAAATGAGACCTGTGGCAAGTTCCTGCGGAGGTATTTCATCCTGGACACCCAGGCCAACCACCTGCTGTGGTACATGGACAATCCTCAGGTGGGTACATGTGCCAGGCATGTCCATAAAGTTGTCAGGGAGTCTGTAGGCACATCCCAGCCTCCCTGGAGCAGGCGTCTCCTCCGGGTCTCCCCAGGTCTCTTCCTGCTGTCAGAAAGTCCCATGGCTCAGCATAGCCACCACCAGGCTCCAGCCCTGCTGTGACCTCTGTGGTTTTCAGGACTGTCCCAAGGAGCACAGCAGGGCTGGTCCCACTGCTGAGGGCTCTGAGCTGAACCAGGTGCAGGAGAGGGAAGTGGCTGAGGATGGCAGCTGCTGCCTGACCCCAAGGGCACAAATGACAGGCTGGATTGCCCCCGCCACCTTCTCCCTGTCATTTACCTCCCACTGCTCATTCTGTGTTGCAGAACCTGGCCATTGGAGCAGGTGCTGTGGGATCTCTGCAGCTGACCTATATCTCCAAGGTAATGCTGGGGTGGGGCAGAAGGAAGGTGAGTGCTCCCTGTTTTCCCCTTATCCTTGCAGCATTCCCGGGAGAGGCAATGGCTTGCCCTGGAAGCACCCAGGGCCAGGTCCTGGTTCTGCCTGAGCTTGTGACCATCTCCCTGGGATGAAGTGGGGCTGTGGGAAGCAGGGAGGGACCCCACAGCACAAGGATCGTGGTGCTGGGACCGTGTTCTTCTTCACCCGTGGACCAGCACGGGATGGGGTGCAAGGCTGGGTTGCAGGAGGAAGAGGAACTGCTCTGCTGTGAGGAAGGACAGGGGGTGGCCAGGAGTGAGTGGGAACAGGAGCATGGTATCGGTGTGAGCTGGGCACAGAGCTGGCAATCAGCTGAGCAGTGCTTCAGGAGCTCTCCCCTGTGCTCACAGGGCAGTGCCCTGAAGGATGAGACCTTTGGGAAACTCACTTAGGGATGGTTATCCAGTCTGCAGGAATAGTGCAGCAAGCAGCAGCTGTGGCAGGGCCAGCGACTGAGAGTGGAGCTGTGGCTGTGTGGAGAGTGGAGCTGCCACCATCCTGCTCCTGCAAGGGGCCCTCAGCTGCTGTGGGGAGTGGGGGGCTTGTGGCTGCCACAGCAGGCACAGCTCAGCTTTATCCTGGAGCTGGATATAGAATTGGACAGATCTTTCTGTTCCTGCTGAATCATGATTTATAAATTAAGCGCAGATGAAGCAATGCTAGGAGGCTGAGCCTTCCCCATTTTGGAAAGAGCCTCACAAATTATATAGGTTTTAGTTTTAATGGAAATTGCTGCAGGACAGCATTTGGTCACAAACTGCGGGGTTGGGTTCTGTCAGTGGCTGGAACTACCAACAGTAAATATACCAGAAAAATGGAGGTTTGCTTGAGAAAACATATTTAAAGCATTATGGACTGGCTTTGAAAGAGGACGACTGTCAGAATAAATACTCCATGAATGCTGTTTGTGGAGCCTCAAGGAATATTATTCTTATATAAATGATTCCTACTCTTCAGGGAAAAACCACCACTATTTTCCCTCAACTCTCTTAATTGCTGATGAGAGTGACTGTGTTAATCCAGAAGAATGCATGTTTTCAGGTCCTTTGAAAGCTTTCTGTCCTCTGCTGGCAGCTCAGCCAGTGCCTGAGGGGATGCAGGGGATGAAAGTCCTGGCCCCATGCTGACCTTCCCTGGGACCCGGCCCCCTCTGCTGCATGTGGTCGGTGTTGCTCTGGCATGGACCAGTCCCTCCAGCTGGCACAGCTGTGATGTAGCTTGAGATGTCCTCACATGTGTGGGGTCCTGCTCAGGGGTCCTGTCTGGGGTGGCAGAGCCCTGGCAGGGAGCTGGGTGGGCAGGTGGAAACTTCCAGCTCTTGTTCCCACCACTGGCATGTGCTGTTATCTCTAATTTTCTCCCTGACTTGCTCTGTCACAGGTCAGCATTGCCACCCCGAAACAGAAGCCTAAAACTCCGTTCTGCTTTGGTGAGTGAGGGGGGTCTTGGTGTGCTCTGGGGGGACACCCTGCCAAAGGAAGCTGCAGTGTGGGTGCCTGCCCTGTGAATCCTTCTGGCTGCTGTAGACTCTCCTTGTCCTTCCCTCCTCTGCAGTTATCAACGCTCTGTCCCAGCGCTATTTCTTGCAAGCCAGTGACCAAAAGGACCTGCAGGACTGGGTGGAGGCGCTGAACAGGGCCAGTAAGATCACGGTAGGTCACTCAATGCTCTTCTCAATTGTTCCTTCCACCATTACCAGGGATCCTTATGGCTGGGGTTTACTTGTGTATCTTCCCTCACCCTCCCAGCCCAGCTGTGGGGAGAGCAGCTGTGCCCCAGGAAGATTCTGTTGGAGCTGTCCACATCCCCTCCTGCCCCAGGCCCTTCTCCTCCTGTTGCTCCTGCTGGCTGGGATCTGGCCCAGCCAGCTCCTCACTGTGGCTGTCAAAGGGTGGCTTTATTGTGCTTCAATTCAACTTATTTATTCAATTTTCATCCTTCCTGGAATGCCAGCTCTCGTGATGAGGCGGAGCGAATGCCCTGCACTGCGGGGCACGGCGAGGCAGGCTGTGCCTGCATCCAGAGGGGCTCAGCTGCCATCTCCTCTCATTCCTGGTGTGCTCACAAAGCCGTGAGCTGATGGGCACTGACCCAGGAGCGGGCACAGCCTGCTCTCCGCAGCTGCCAGCGCTCCCAGCAGCCAGGGCTGGGCTCTGTCCCCCCTGGGCAGCCCTGGCCACAGGCTGGAGGTGACACCCAGCTGGCACAGCCTGCACCGGGGGCTTGGGGCCTCCAGGGCAGCTTCTGCCTGGATGGGGGATCCCCGGGAAAGGGCTGGGGTTCCTGCTGAGCTGCAGTGAGCAGTGGGGCCAGTGCATAACGTGAGCAGGGTTTTACTAGGTCATGCACTGATGCGTGTTGTTCATGGTATGTAAACTAAATGTGAGGAGAAATCATGTAAACAGTTTGATTGGGGCCCTGTCCATGAGTTTTTTCCTTAAAGTCCCTGGAGTGCCATGTTGTAGTCTCTGTGGGAAACTCATCTGCAAGATCAGACCTAGCTTGTCTTTCTTTCTCTGCAAATGCATTAAGTGTGACAACCTTTGCACCTGCAGCCACCAGACTGCTGTGGCTCGCGCCTTCACTTTCTGGGTCCAGCTGAGATTTGCCACAGATTCCAGAGCTGGCCAGAGCTGTAGCCAGACCCTGTGTCTGGGTGTACTGTCAGCAGTTTCCACCAGGATTGCTGCCTCTGGGCAGGGAGATTCTGCCCCAGAATTCTGCCTCTGGGCAGCCTGGGGGCAGAGGGATTCTACCAGGCTGGCAGAGGTGGGAGCTGGGGTGACAGGAGGATGAGATGCATCTTCTGCTTCTGCAAGAAACCGAGGTGATTTCCGTGCCCTGGTTTTGGGCAGCCCTTCCCGACTCTGGCTGCGCCCAGCCGGCCGACCGGCTCATCCAGCCCTTCAGGGAGTGTCCCAGCCTGCCCTGAAACCCAGGCTGCCGGGAGGGGGGGATGCTGCCACTCTGCCCTGCTCTGCGGGGAAGGCAGGAGCTGAAGTGCAAGGTTGGGAAGGGAAACTTGGAAATCCCCCTTTGTATCCAGAGCCTGGTGCCAGAGGGAGGGAGCTGGGAGGGGAAAGGGGAGGATGACGGTGCTGGGAGCTGCATTGCTGCAGCCCAGCCTCTGCCCAGGGGTGCAGGGCTGCTCATGGGGCTCACAGCCAGCGCTGGGGTCACGGCAGTGCCCGGCTGTGGCTGCGGCTCAGCCTCGTTAGCCAGACCCGGCTCCTCATTAAGCCTGGCTGTAAATGGAGCGGGGACAATTAAAGGAGCAAGTGTCCCACAAACTCACTGAGCTGCAGAGGCGCCTGTGAAGGGATGTTTGATCACTGAGCTCCTCTCATCTCTGCTCTGGGTGTCTCCTGCCTCCCAGGGGGTTCCACACCTGCCCTGACTGGGGTGCTTGGACAGGAGTCATTTTTTAAAGGGATGTTGCTGCATTAGACAGAGATGGGGTGCCCAGTGCAGGTGTGGGGATGCCCAGCATGGTCACCCTGTGCCCCTCATCCATTCCTTTCTCCCACAGGTGCCAAAGGGCGGCAGTGTCCCACCGGCCACAGAAATCACAAAGCCTCCAGTGGTGCCCCAGGCCCAGGAGAGGAAGCCCCAGGTGGCCTACAAAACCGAGATTGTTGGGGGGGTAGTGGTCCACACCCCCATCTCCATCAACCAGGTGAGCTGGTTTGCACTTTCATTTCTGGAAACAGCGTGCCTGCAAGCCCTTCCCCCTGCAGGTAGAGACAGCTGCTCTGGGCACCCTGAACACCTCTGCTTTGTCTCACTTTGAAGTGTGAGGAGATGAGGGGGTGTGAGGAGGAGGTCATGAATCTGCTCAGCTTCCTGGCCATCACCATCCACCCACGTGTCCTGGGTGCAAATCCCCTCCTGAGGTACCCAGGGCAGGGGAATGCTGTGTCTGGTGGCCCCACCACAGGGACTGTCCCAGAGTGGTGGCTGGCACCGCTTGCTGTGGCTCTGCATCCCCTTCCCTGGCACACAGCTGGGCGTGCACGTGGCCATCAGCATGTCCCACCTTTGGGCACTTGTCCAGCTCTGGGCCTCACTTCAGCTCTTATCAGTGGCGGCACTAAAAATAGAGTGGAGAATTAGATCATTGCAGCAGTTTCTGTGGGCAGATGCTTTTAACCCTTCCCTGGCCACAGGGTTCAGCAGGATGCAGAGGTGTGTGGAGGGCTGTGGGGTGCAGAGGGGTTTTTTGGACGTGGTGCATCAGCTGCCAGAATATTTCCGTGCTCTTGCTGCTTCCCCCGTGTGAAATGGCCATTTCCCCGCTGCAGCTTCCTGGGCGTGTCCGTGGTTTCCTGGCTGTGCCCCAGCCTGTCTGCTCCAGGACTGCAGGGGGGAGCCCCCCGCCCTGGCTGCACCCCAGGCTGGCCAGGAGCATCAGCCCAGCCCCTGGGTGTGTGACACTCCTGGCTGCAGGAGTCCTCACCCTGCCTTTGGACACCATCTCTGTAACGCCCGGCAGAGCTGGCGCAGCCCCGGGCCGTGGGTGGCATCCCCGTGCTGGCCCTGCTGCAGCTGTGCTTTGCTGCTCTCCGGAGGGGCTGGGCAGCCCTTTGAGGCCACACAAAGAGCTGTTTGTGTGTTCTGGGGACACCGGAGCAGCTGGGGCAGGTTTGCAGCCGCCCCGCTGCCATGGCAGTGCTCAAACCTCAGCCCAGCAGCAGGAAGGGGTTGGAGGGATGGGGAAGAAGCTGAAGAAGATGTTTCACCTCATCCTCTGTGCTGCTGGGGGGAAGGGAGGGCACTGCTGGGATGATGCTGGAGGCTCCTCTAGCTCCAGACCAGAGCAGGCACAGCTTCCGTTCCTGATCTCCAAACACCCAAGTATCTTTGGGAGCACTTGGCTCTGAAAATGAGAACCAGAGACTTATGGCTTTTCTGAGCAATTTATTCCTGTGTATATTGTCTTCTCCTGTTGGAAAGCATTCCTTTCCAACTTGTGCTTGTCTGGTGGTCCTTGTCCTCATCACACCTTCAGAGGTGCAGTGGCATCACCCCTTCGTGCATGGTGAGCCAGGCAGATGGGCTCTGTTACCTCCCCTGCTGCAGGGGGTTATCTTCAGCCCTCAAATTGCTTTTCTGCAGCCCTCCTGATTTCTTTTTTAACACATGGTTACCAAAAGGGTGAATAGTACCAGGGCAACAGCCCAGAAAGCTGCACACAATGACAGAACATCAGCTCTGGGCTCTGGCTCATTCCCTGCCCATGTCCGGCACTGCCATGAGCCCTCGGCTCTCACCCTTCGCTCGGGGCTTGTGTCAGGGCGCTTTTCCCTGCAGCTGGGTGCCCTGCCTCGCTGCTGCTCACGGCGGCTCCGTTCTCTCCGTGCAGGACGGCGGCGAGGGCGGCGAGGTGTCCGCGCACCCTCTGCTGCGGCGCTCGCAGAGCTGCATCCCCCCGAGCGCCTCCCGGCCGCCCGCCGGGCCGGCCCCGCTCAAGAGCGGCTTCTGCGTCAAGCAGGGCAACGTGGTGAGTGCGGCTCCCTCCCGCAGCCCGGGTGTGCTCCGGGGATGCTCTGGGTGCAGGACATCTGCAGAGAGTGGCAGGGCTGAGCGCCGAGCATTTCCCTCTTTTCCAGAGGAAGAGCTGGAAGCGGCGGTACTTCGTCCTGGATGAGGTTTCCATCAGTTACTACAAGTGTGAGCAGGTGGGCAGTGCCCCCGGGACCCCGGGCAGGGCTCTGGCACCTCTGCTGTGCTGGTGCAGGGAGCCCTGGGGGAGGCACATCCCAGCCCAGCCCAGCACTGTCTCCTCTCCCCTCTGCAGGACAAGGAGCCTTTGCGTTCCATTCTCTTGAAAGATGTTTGCAAGACCCACGAGTGCCTGGTCAAGTCTGGGTAATGCTCCCCCCTGTCTCCCTGCCGTGGCCCCGGGCTGGTTGAGCCTCAGTGGGAGCTCAGGCTGCTCCTGCTGCTCGTGGGAAGCAGCTCTCAAAGTGTTTGCCTTGAACTAGCCCAGGCGGCTGCAGTGTCTCAGGAACAAGTTATTGCAGCAAAAGCTGATAAAATCAAAGTAACCTAAAGACTTGCAATGAAAAATAACCTAAGAAAACAAACCTCTTCAGCTGAAGTAAAAAAAATAATGTATGAATGTATCTCTGAACTGTTTGTTCCTAATAAGTAATAGCAAGCTGATATTTAAAATGAGCTGGGAATGCAGTGTATTACGGTGGGGCTGGGCAGGGGTTTGGTAGCTGAGGGTAGAGCTGGGGGTTTCTGGCTGAAGCTCTCCATGGATCTGCACTCTTCTCAGAATCCCAATGAGATCCAAGGTTTGCCTTCAATAAATTCCTTCCTGGTGCACTCTAGAGATGAAGATAAATACAGGTTTTTTTCTGTCCACGATGGCTGCTGGGGTGTGACTATCTCTTTCTGTTTCTAGTGACCTCCTGATGCGAGACAACCTCTTTGAAATCATAACGAGCTCCAGGACCTTCTACATCCAGGTGAGCAGCGGGGGCTGGGATAATGTTTGGTGCAGAAAGTTCAGCTCTCAAGCAATGGGCTCCTCCCCACAGCCACGAGCACATGGGGCTGTAACACACGAGTGTGAGAGGAGATTCACTTCTCCCTTGGGATTATTTAAAATAGGGGATGTTTGTGAGAGCAGGAGAAGGCAGAGCTGAACCTTGGGAGTGCCAGGACAGCTGAGCCTCACTGGGGCTGCTGTGTTTGCAGGCAGACAGCCCCGAGGACATGCACAGCTGGATCCGGGCAATCACAGGGGCAGTCCAGGCCCTGAAAACCCGGCCCAGGGTAGGTCATGTACTTTCTGTTTCATATTTAATGTCAAATGAAGATTATGCCAATGCACGAGATATCTGTTTAGCAGATTATCTAGCCAGCCTCCCTCTGCCCTGTCCTTGCAGGAGATGTCCTTTGTGAGATGCACGGCCANAGGAGGGCACAGCCACCCCCAGCACGCGCCTGCGGCACCGCTCGGAGCCGCAGCAGCTCAAGGAGAAGCCGTTCGCCTTTGACCTGGACGATGAAAGCATCCGGACCTCCGACGTCTGAGGGACACCCAGACACCCCTGGCTCCACACGCTGCTTCCCTGCCTGCTGGGACCCTCTGGGGGGTCTGGGGGATGCCAGGGGGTCCCTTCCCTCCAGCACAGCCCTTCCCTGCCAGGCAGGATCTGTCTGGACCCACATCCTGGTGCCCTGCTCTGCAGGCAGCGGGGTCCCTGGCTGCTCCTGCCCAGGTTTGGCTTCAGTGGTTCCACGTCTTGGAAGGTGCTTGGGCACTGCCAGTGCTCACTGTGCAGGGCAGAAGATGCTGGGGACCTGTATGAGGGGACATCTTCTGCAATTGCATCATTTCCCCCACAAACCAGGCCTGGAGGAAGTGGCAGAGGTCTTGGAGGCGTGAGGGAGAGTGTGGCCTTTCTTGTGTTTGTACAATGTTTCTCTCTCCTTTGATGCTGCTCAGATTCCCCAGAGCAGAGCTGGGACACTCCAGCCTGCATCTGCCCACACAGGGGCTCACTGCAGCTTCCCCTGACAATGACCAGCTCTTCCCACTGCCCACACAAGGGTTTATCAGCAGTCTGTGGCTTTTAATTGTCTTTTTATACCTGTGGCTCCTGTTGAACCCCAGCCTGGGCAGGTGCTCAGCCCCTCCAAAGGCTTTTGGTACTTCCTGAGCACGAGCCAGGGCAGGCAGCCGGGGTGACAGTGGCTCCCAGGTGGGAGCTTCCTCAGGTAAGATGTTGGTTTTGCACTCACACATCTGGGCACAGGTGGCCACAGAAGGGCTTTTGGTACAAAGCAAGGAATACCAAACACGATGGAACTGAGCAGACCTGTCCGGCCAACTCACCCACTGCCTGCCCGAGATGGAAACCAGCAGGAGTTTCTAGAGCAATGTGAATCGTCATTTCCATAACCAAATGAGCTCCTGTAGGTGTGATAAATACTGTGTAGGAAATCCAGGTGTTCCCTTGGCAGAGACACTGTCTGATACCTTCACCCTGCAAGTGTGTGCAATCCCTGGGGGCCGAGCAAGAGCTCTGCTTCCCTTTCACTTCCCTGGCCATGACACGTCCTCTGCTCTGCAAGCTCAGCCCAGTGAATTCCCCAGGAGCATCTGGGTTGTCCCAGCCCTTTTGGGGCCTCCAGCTGTTTGACAGCTGTGCCTCAGTCTCAGCCTGAGCCTTGATTAGCCTGACTGACCTTAATGCAATTCCAGCTGGACTTTCCTGCCTCAGTCCCATGGGCTCAGTGGGGCTTCTGCAGGATGGACAGAGCAGAGGTACCTCTGTACAGCTGGGGGAGGCAGGAATGGGGTCCCCCAAGTTCAGGGGGAAGAGGGTCTCAAAGGGGATTGGGTGGAGGTGCTGGAGAACACAGAGACCATGAAAATGAGTGGGAATTGATGCAAACGGTACAAGGCGAATGTTAATATTATTTAATTGTAGCTACTTAGATCCTGCTGTTCCTTTTTCTGCTCCTTTTTGCTTTATTTGCACTAGAGTTTGGAACTTTCATTTTTTTAGGCTGACTTGCTGTTTGGCTCCTAACACTGTTTCAGGGTTGTTTTAGCAGTTTGGTAAGCCCATCCATCAGAGGGTCCCAGTGCTCACTCACAGCGTTCTGATCTCATTTTTGGAGAGCAGGGAATGCAGAGGGATGATGTTCTTTAGTGCAAGGCCGTGGAACCACAGACTTCTGAGTATTCCTGGTGCTTGATAATTGCACAGTTTCCTCAGGCCTGGGAAGGTAAAGCAGAGGCTTGTTGCACAATTAAGGTTAATTATCCAGGAGCAGAAACTACCAGTGGCTTCAGCACTATTACAACATTCCTCTTGCTCATTCCCACCCTCCTGCATCCCCAGGACAGCACAAAGGCTGAAGGTGAGGTTCCAGTAAGTGTGGAGCTCAGTGGGGCTCCAGAGCCATCCATTACAGAGGTGGTGTTGGGAGGGAGGGATTTCCCTCCAGTTCCAGGGCTGGGTGGGTGCAGCCAGACCTTGATGGAGCCTTGTGGTTATTTTAAAGCAAACTGGTTCCCCCTCAGCCCTGTCCTCGCTCCTGGCTCAGGCGTGGGATGGACACAGGAGCTGCTCCCCCTGCAGCCTGTGCTGTGGGGCTTTGCTGGGGCTGCTGCAGATTCGGGGTGCCTTGTGGGGGCAGAGTGGTGGGAGAGGGGGGTTTGCTATTCCCACACGGTTCCAGATGTTTCTGGAAGTGCTGGCTGGGGATTCCAAGTGCTCTTAGGGCTGGGGCCCTCGTGTGGGCAGTGCTCTGTGACTCCCAGGTTGGGGTACCTGCCTCCCACCCCCGCCTGTAAATGCTGCAATCCCTTTCTCCCCTGTGTTTTTAAATAAAGAAGGAAATCCAAATTACTTTCCCAAGCTGTCCGTTTGCACTGTGTATTTTGGGTAAGGGTTCTGTGGGGGCTGAGTGCTGTCCCCAGCAGGGTGGGGGGATCCCAGGAGCACCTGTGGGTGCTCCCCCTGCTCACGAGGCTGCTGCCCTGCACAAGGGAGAGGCTCTGGGCTGCGGGGGAACAGCACATGTGAGGGCAGGGACACACAGCTCCCTCTGGACCAAGGTCCCAGATATTCCTTGGGAGGAGGGAAGCTGCTGGACCAAGGTCTTGCTGTGAGCTGGCCCCGAGGGGCTGGAGACACAGAAGCTGTTAATGACAGTGGGCTTTTGCACATGGGATTATTATTTCTTTTCTTTCTGGGTTGCTGCAGAATTTTTTCCCCTCCATGGACTTTCCAGCCCTGCTGTTCTGCTGAGGAATGGCATTTTCAGGACAAAGTTGCCCCCTACCCCCCAGTTGAAGCTCCCAAACTGGGAGTTTGTGTTTGCTGTTTTATCTCAAATGTGACCGGACATTTGCATACACAGATTTTGTGTCTGGCTCTGGCTGGGACTTGTTGCAGCTTCCTTTTCCCATTTTATTCAGCCTGGTAAGTTTTTAACCTGCAGCTGGTGAGGCTTCCTCTTTCGGGTGTGGGGTTCTTGCACCCTTTGGGTGCTGCAGGTGCCCTCTGCTGGGGCTGCAGCCAGAGGGGTGCCTGGCACACAGGCAGGAGCTGCTCCTTGGCAGCTCTGGCCCTTGCCCAGCTCCCTGCCTGCTCCCAGATCTCAGGTTGCCCATGACCTCAAGGTAACCAGGGCTCAGGACTCTGGATTAATGGGCTGCCTGGGGGGCCTCAGGGTTAGACCATGACCCCATGGCCTTCATCTCTGTGTGCCTGTGACTCTACTAATTGCCAAAGTAAGTAGAGTGAGCTTCTTCCACATTTTATTAATGTTTGTTTGACCCCCTGTGTTTGCAAGCTCTGATATCTTAAGCTGTCACTATTTGCAGTGGGAAGCCAGACTATTTTAAACAAGCAAAATATATCCTGAACAACTTTGTGTCCAAGGATGGTGAGGAGTCATTTATCAACAGTAACCGCTGTGCATCCTGAGTAACAGTTCTGTAAGTCCATACAGGGCTGGGAGGGAGCAGAGGCGGCAGCCGGGGCCAGCCCTGCCCTCCTCAGTACACGGTGCACCAGTTGCTGCCGTCGCTGGGCATCAGCCCACCCGTGATCAGCAGAATCAGATCCACGAACCACCAGATGCCCAGGCCCCCCAGCGTCAGCAGCTTCCCCACGGCGGTGCCGGTGTGGCCCAGGCAGAACCGATCCACTCCGAAGCAGCCCAGGAAGAAGGAGTAGAGCAGAGTGGTGATGAAATAGTGTCCCGTGTACCTGCGAGAGAAGACGCGGCGGGGTCAGGGAGCGCCAGCCGTCCCCGCCGGGCAGCCCTGCTCGCCGGGGCGGCTCCGTGCGGTGCCTGCGCGGGGGACAGGGACTCTCCTACTTGACGCAGGGCCGGCTGCCCCGCAGGAAGCTCCGCGGCTCGGCGCACTCGATGCCGTCCAGCGCCCGGCACTGCACGCGTGTGTGATCCACCTCGCCGTGGGCCTGGCCGCCGAACTGCGGCGGGGACAGCGCTCAGCGCCCGGCGGGCCCGGGG
>VXBR01000452.1:0-30344 GCA_013400215.1 Cisticola juncidis
TTTTCTTTTTTCTTTTTAATTTTAATTCATTTTTGAAATGGTTTATTTCAAACTTTCTTTAAAATATAATAAAAAATCCCACTTTAGAGAGAGGTGCTGAGTGGAAGGAAAACATTCCCTTCATCGGAATTTCAGTTTTTCTCCGTGTAAACTTTGGAAACACCAAATACACCCAAACTTCAGCCTCCAAGAAATGTAAATCCTGGATTTTAAACACACTTTTCAATAGGAATTCTCCTGAATGTTTTTTTTTAGCAGAGAATGTCTCTGAATCTGTATGAACTCCATAAATGCTGGAATTAAAATTGGGATAATTGCTCCAGCTGCGGTTTGGGAAGTCCAGCCCTTCCCCGAAGATTATACTCGGGAAAATGTAATTTTTGGGATGTTTAATTCCGTGTACAGCCCGTTCCTTGGGGATCCCAAAGTGCTGATGGGGCCTGGATTGGTGCAATTCAATCCCTGAATTCTCCAGGGTCATTCCCTGAGCTGCTCCAGGGGATGGAGAGGAGGAACAAGACCCGGATGCCGCGGAAAATATTCCTGATCTGCCCAAATCCGGGGATGTGTTGTTCCCTGCCTTGAACCTGGAGAAGCTGGGATAAAAACCAACAGGAAGCAGATCCAAGTGGAAGTTTTTTCCTGTTTGCTCCTTTTGTTTCCCCTTTCTTTGCTCATTTCCAGGATTCAGCTCCTGGCTGGAGTGGTTGGGTCCCCACCTCACAATTCCACCGGGATTTTGCCGGAGCTTCATGGTTTTCTTGATGACTTTGGATTTGCAGAGACCTTGCTTTAGAAACAGGTTAAAAACATTAAAAATCCTTTAATAAGATTAAAATGAGGAAAAACAAGGATGTCATGAGCTGGGAATGCTCTTTATGTTGGGATAACATCCATAGGGATGAGGAGGGGTTGGGAGCTCACTGGGGAGGACATGGGATGAATCCTCAGCAGGAAATGGCTTTAAAAACAAACCTGCTCCCAATGCACCCTTGGATTCTTGGAAAATTCTCAATCATATTCCTGTATGATCCAAACAATACCACACACACCATAAAAATGACTATTTTATGGTGATTTTCCAGGTTTTACAGAGTCCTAAATGCTTTTCATTGGAATGGTTCAAATCCAGGACAGGGAACGTGGCTGCCTTAGCACCCAACATTGGCTGAACTAATCCATGTTCCAGGAAAACTCCTGTAATTCCCATAAAATCCTCCACAGGATTCAGATTTCCCCTCCTGCACCTTTGTATCCTTTTATTTTGTTATGGTGATGTCACTGCATGAATAAATTCCTCGATCCCATCCCATTCCAAATTAAATTGGAAAAACAAATGGGATTGTGCAATTCTTTCAGGATGAGATGAACAGGAAAAAATATTTTTTTTTTTAAAAAGAATGTTTGTATTAGTGTTAAAAGCAGCTGCCCTTAATTATCCAAAATTAAAACAGAATTAATGGGAAAAATGAAATGGAATAAACAAGACGTTGGAAGATGACAAAAATTCCTTCTCAAACTGTTTGCCTTATTTTTTTTTCCCCAAATATTTGCTTTCATGCCCCAATTAAAAATGAAAAAGGGTATTTTGGAGAGGATGTTGTTTTCCATGAAGGGAATGATGTGGGTTTCACTGAATTTCCCAGATTCCCAAGAACTCCTGGAAGTTTTATTCCCTAGCAGCCACTTTTGGACCTCTCACCTCTGATATTCCTCTCCTTCCCAACCTTGTAGCAGCACCAGAGGAGCACTTCCCACAAATTCCTTCTCCTGCTTCCTCCCTCCACCAAGTTTGGAGTTTATTATTCCCATAAAAATGCTTTTTTGTTGGATTTTCCCAAGCAGTGAAAAGCTGAAGTTCTGCTGCAAAATCGACCTTTCTTCTGGAAATCGTTGGTGGAAATGCAGAGTCAATAGGATATTTTATGGAATTCTTTAGTGGATATTGATGGAATTCTTTAGTGGATAAGGAGAAGAGAGTCCTGGCCTCGCATTTGTGACTGTGTGGAGAAGGTGAACCAGCCGGAAAAGGAATTTTGGGAAAGCTGTGGGTTTATGATTTTTTGGGATTGATCCATGAAAAGAGTCTCTGCCTCAATGCTGATAGGAGTGGAATGCATCCAGCTGGAATGGAATAATTATATCCATCCCTAGTTTGGATTCTCAAATTCCAAAGCATCAAGGAATCATGGAGAATCAGGAAATCCTCCAGCAGTATCCATGTCTTTTCCAGAGGAACAAGTGCATCTCTCCAGGAATTTATCTGCTGAGGCACAGGTATTTTCCTGTGCAGGGTGCAAATGGGATGCTTTGGGTTGGGATCCAAGAGGATTGGGTAAGGGCTGAATTTTACTCTCCCATTTCCCCAAAAATACCCCAAAAAACAAAACAAAAACCCCAAAAAACAACAAACAAACAAACAAACAAAAAACCAAAAAAAAAACCAACCCCAAAATAACCCCCAAAAAAACCCAACCCAAAAAACCCCCAAACAAATCACCAAAAAAAAACCCCAAAAGACAAAACCCACCCAAAAAACAAAACAACAACAAAAAGCACAAAAACCCCTAAAAAACCCCACCAAAACAAAACAAAACAAAACAACCCCCCAAAAAACCCCAACCAAAACCAACACCAAACCCCAAGACAACAAAAACTGCATCAATAAATCTGGAATAAACAGGAAGCAGCAGCAGTGAGCACGACTGTGAGGTCTTGTCCAGTTCCTCCTCCTGTCCCTGTCTCATTCCAACTGTGCAGCTCCCGTGTGATGACCTTGGAGGCTGGAATGTTTCCTCTCATCCCATTCCCACAGACTGAAGGAAAAATGCCCTCAAATCCCTTTCCCAAGGCAAGGGAAGAGGAGGAGGGGGTGGATTTCCCATTCCTGGCCCCGTGCCTTGGCCTGGAAGGGCTGGGATGGCCCCCTGGGTCAGTCAGGCTGTGCCTGGAACGCTCCAAAAGGGGCAGGGATCCATCCCAGCCGTGCCATTCCCAACCCGTGCCATCAATTAACTCATTAAAAAGTGAAACTCGGAGCAGCAGGAGGCGTCAAATGAAAAGATTTGCAAACCAGCCCTCCCTGCTGAGTCTTTCAGGGATTTCTGGGAGGTCCTTTTGCCCCTGTCTGCCTTTCCCACCATCTCCTGTCGCTTCCTGCGTGAACTCCGTTCCCTCTGAATCCCAAAAAGTCCCTTTTTTCTGCCATTCTGAGGCTTCATTGTGGCTTTGCTCCCTGCCAGAGGCAAACCTCCGGCTGCCCTCAGGAAATGTCCCAGGCTCTCCTCATCCCCTGGGCTCCTGGCCAGAGGCTTTGCTCCCTCTGGTCATTCCCTGTCCTCCAGAAGCTTTTCCCAGCTAAGCCAGCTCAGGTATTTTCAGTTCATGGAAGTTCACGGAGGAAGAAGGAAAGAAGGAAAGAAGGAAAGAAGGAAGAAGGAAAATGGAAAAATCTATTTTTCCTTTTAATTTTCCCAATTAATTTTTCTCTGATTTAACTTGCTTCTCTGCTGGGAGAAAGGAAAAATAAAGCTGTGAGGGACTGGAATCAGTCAGGAGACTGGGCTTGGATTTCCTTGGAAAAAATCTCCAGCTGCTGTTGAGTTCCAAGCATTTTGAATGAAGATGAGGAGATCGAATTGAATTTGGAATGAAGATCCCATAAAGGTGAGAAAGAACCAAAGTCCAAGCAAATATCACCTTCCACTATCCCAGGTTACTCTAAATCCTATCCAGCCTGGCTTTGGACACTTCCAGGGGTGGGGAATCCACATTTTGTCTGGAATTCTGTGCCAGGGCCTCGCCAGCTTTGGTGAAAATCACAATTAGGTCCCTCTGGAGCCTTTCCCAGGCTGGCCAATCCTTAACTCCAGCTATTCCAAGTGTATTCCCGAGGAACGCTGAGAGGGAAAATGAGCAAAGGGAAAGTGGGCAGAGAGGTACCATGGATAGAAAACGGGAAACAGGGAAAAGAAACCTCCAAGGGAACGATCCAGGGGAAACCCAGCCTCTCCCAGAGCCACTTTCCCCTCACATTTCCACCCCGGGAAGCAGTGGAGGTCTGGCTGTGGAAGGATTTTGCACTCCTGGCAGTTCTGCAGGAATTAATAATCCCAGAGTGGTATCCATGGAATCCCCAGGGCAGGATTGGGAGCTGTTTATGTCTGTTGGCTTGATCACACCACACTCGATGCCAAATCTTTGCCACTGACTGACTCAGGCACTAAAACTCCTTTTTTTTTTTTTTTCTTTTTTTTCCTGCCAGTTGTTTTTTATTTGGCACAGAACCTTCCAGGGTGTCCTTCAATCATTCCTGCTCTCCGTGTTCAGTTCCTAAAGAAAATTCCTTCTGCTGAGTTTTCTCCCTCTAAACCATCCCCAAATATCCCAATGTGGAGTGAGGATATTCCGAAATCCTGGGGATGGTTCTTTTTCTTGCAAATGTAGGAAAAAGAGCCTAAAATCCAAGGGCTGAAGGGTGGAGGAGCAGGAAGGGTCCTGGTATCCAGGACCACTCTTCCTCCTTGGAGACTCATAAATTAACTGGATAAAAATAAAGATTTACAAGGATCAGCCACCACTTTTTAGTTATTTTTTTTCTGTGCCACACCAGTGGAATCAACAGAGGTGGGATTGAATAATTATTGAATAATTATGGGACAAATTATTCCAGGGAATGGGCCCAGAAGATGCATATTTAAGGGATGGGGGTATTTTTCCATATGGATTGAAAATGTTTTCCTCTTCCCAGAAGGGAGAAACGTCGATAATTATTTTCAGGACAAATCTGTCAGCAGAAGGGTGGAATTGTTCTTTGAAATCCATGATTAATGACCAATAAATCTTTATCCTAAGGATTGGGAAAGGTGAGGAAAGATTTGGTGTCTAGAGACAGCTCAGACTCATCCAGAAATTATGAACCCTTGCGTGATAGACAGCTCGGGAATGTTTAAATCCACATAAATTCCTGACTGGTGGTGCCACTGTTCCCATGGGGATGGATGGATCCTCCTTTCCCATTTTTCTCCCCCGATGATTTTCCCAGAGTTGGTCACTGGGTTCAGTGAACTCAAAGCCTCTCCCCTTCCAGGGCTCTGGAATTTCTTGCTGGCATGGAGACAGGATTGCTCCTTGCCAATGACTCAGAGCTGGCAGGAGGGAAGGGACTTCCTGAAAAACACATTGCACGTGGCCAGCAGGGCACGTTATCCATGAAAACCTTTGCTGCCCCATCAGGGACAGGGTTGGGAATCTGGAAAGGGAAGAGGGAGGTAAATTCCAGATGTTACCAGATCTGGTCCTGGAGCTGGCCTTGGTGAGGGGAAAAAAATTTAAAAAAAGGTAAAAACCTCCAAATTCTGTTCTCACACTGATGAAAGATGGGTCAAACAAAGGGTGGCATGACAAGGAGTGGAAGGAAAGGATCAGGAATGGGATTGTGCCAGAAAAAAAGAAGGATGGCTGCCACCACATTGGATATGGATCTGGAAGTGGCAGGGATATCCATATAAGAATAGGAATATAGGAATATATATTTATATATATTCCTATAGGAATAGGAAGTGTAAGCTGAGCTCAGTCTCCACCATCTGAGGATAAACCACTGGGAATATTCCCTGAAATATCCCCTTAAAAAGGCCATGCATTCCTTAACCAGACATGGAGCTCCTCTTCAGCATCCCAAAATTCTCTGGGAATCTTTTACTTTCTACGAGTGGGTATCATTGACAAAAGATTAAAGTTTCCTGCAAAATTTCTGTCAAATTTCAATTTCTCTGCACCCCTCTTTTCCCAGTTTTCCCAATTCCTCTGCCTGGTGAATTCCCAACACAGAAATGAATTGTAGGATATATGGGATTTATCTTTTTAGGATATTTCTGGAATGCTGAAGACAGGAGATAGCACAGCCTTCACTGCTGCTCTGCAAGAAACTTCTTGGAGTTTGCCCCATGCCAAGGGATTTTCCTTCCTCCACTCCTGCTTGGAATGCTGCTGCCTCCAGAACATTCCTAGGAAAGAAAATATGGATTCTCCATGAAGGTATCCTGGAGCAGCTCTGTTGGTGCCAAAGCCACCATTCCCAGCCCAAGTGACCTCTGGAATTGGGGTCCCACTCTGATGAACACCCAGGAGTTGTCTTGTCATGGAAAACAAAACCCCTTTGGATTCTGGCACTTGGCTTATCCCGATCCAGCTCCCTCTTTTGGCAGCAATTCCTGGGCGAGGATCCTTGAGGGAATCGTTCCACCCCTTCCCTTGGATTCCCCAGCGAGGAAGATCCCGGAGTGATGTGAACCTTAATTAAATAATTAATTAATGATCCCAAAGCATCTTGGCATCCTCACGCTCTGCAGGCATGGAATGCCATGGATTTTTTGGGATGAATGCACTCCCTCACCTTCAGTGTGTCCCACAGAGCTGGTTGGTGGGGAAATCTGGGAAAATCGAGGGAATAAGGAAGGCAGGTGGGAACAGTGCTACTCAGGGTGAGGAGACAATAAAACCATTTATAACTGTTGAAAAATATGAAATATGTTCAATTTCTTTCTTTCTTTCTTTCTCTTTCTTTCTTTCTTTCTTTCTTTCTTTCTTTCTTTCTTTCTTTCTTTCTTTCTTTCTTTCTTTCTTTCTTTCTTTCTTTCTTTCTCTTTCTTTCCTTATTTCTTTCTTTCCTTATTTCTTTCCTTCTTCCCTTCTTCCCTTCTTCCCTTTTTCTTTCCTTCTTTCCTTCTTTCTTTTCTTCTTTCCTTCTTTCTTCCCTTCTTTCCTTCTTTCCTTTCCTTCTTTCTTTCCTTCTTTCCTTCTTTCCTTCTTTTCCTCTTTCCCCTCTTTCCTTCTTGTCTTCTTCCCTTCTTTCCTTCTTTCTTTCTTTCCTTCCTTCTTTCTTTCTTTCTTTCTTTTTTCTTTCTTTCTTTCTTTCATTCTTTCCTTCTTTCTTTCCTTCTTTCCTTCTTCCCTTTTCCCCTTTTCTCCTTCTTTCCTTCTTCCCTTTTCCCCTTCTTTCTTTCCTTCCTTCCCTCCTTCCTTCCTTTCTTCCTTCCTTCTTTCCTTCCTTCCTTCCTTTCCTTCTTTCTTTCTCCAAGATTTGATCCTCCTGAAATGGAGGTTTCTAGGAACCAGTGGAACAGAATTCCAGACTTAGCCTTGGAATCACCCAGCCTTTCACAACTCAGTGTGAGAAATTCAGCACCAGCAGTGTCAGGTTGCTCAAAATTCCCACATTCCCCAAAATAAGAGGAAGCGAGGGAGGACCTGAACCTCAGGAAGGTTTTTTGGAATTGCAGCATCTCCCAGGACTTCTCATGGAATTTGCCTCCTGTCCTCCTTCTCTCTCCCTCTGGGATAATCCAACCCGAGGGGGGAAGTTCATGGAGGAAGAAGGAAAACGGAAAAAAACATTTTTCTTTTAATTTTCAAAATTAGGTTTTTTTTTTTCCTATTTAATTTGCTTCTCTGCTGGGAGAAAGGAAAAATAAAACTCTGCTGCAGCTGTGAGAGACTGGAATCAGTTGGGAGACTGAGCTTGGATTTCCTTGGAAAAAATCTCCAGCTGCTGTTGAGTTCCAAGCATTTTGAATGAAGATGAGGAGATCGAATTGAATTTGGAATGAAGATCCCATAAAGGTGAGAAAGAACCAAAGTCCAAGTGCCACACCCTGGGTAAAAATGGCACGGGAATGACCCCGCCATGGGTGAATCCAGCATGGAATTCTCTTAGCCATGAGCTTCCCTACCTGAGGCTCAGAGCCAAAGTTTGCACGGATAAATGATAAATTAAACAGGGAAGAGCCAATTCCTGACTCCCCAAAAAATGGGATAATCTTCTGTCCATAAATCTAAACCCCCTTCCATCCTAACCCAGCAAATTCCCAGGGGAGATTTTAAATTTTAAATTTTATTTTTAAATTTTAAATTCTATTTTTCCCCAGGGAAACTGCCTGGTGGCCCTGATGTGCATCCCACAAAAAAAGCAACCGGAGAAATTCCGTGTTCCTCCTCCTTTCCCTGCAGCAGGAGCTGGGATCTGAATCCCAAGTTCTTCTTATTTAAAGTTCTGTGATTCCAACACATCCAAATCCACACTCTGGGAATCCATGGGAAGCTCAGAGTTTCACAGCTTGGGCGAAAGACTGGAGTGGGAATTATTCAAACTCCTCTTCAAAGGTGACAAATTTGGGATTCTCTCCTTCATGGACTTAAAAAGTGTCAAAAAATTTAAAAAAATAGAGGGGAAATGTAATCTTTTTATCCTAAAATTTGGTTATAATTTCTTTTTATTGTGTCCATTTGGACAATAATTACCTCTAATTTTAATATTTTGATTTATTCATGTATTTTTAAATTCAATTTTATTTTAAATCCGAAAATTTCAATCAAGTTGAATTGGAGCTGGAAATGTTTCAAATATAATGAAATTCTTTAAAGGAGGTTAAAAAGTAGAACTTTTTGAGCTTGGTTTTTGCCCCAAATGAAGTCGGAATTCTCAAGGAATTCTGAAGGAGGGAAGGCTTGGGGTGATTTTCAACAACAACAACGGAATTCTTGGCTTCTCTCATTATTTTTTAGGATTTCAACCACCAAATTCCCATTATGGGAGAGCAAAAAAAAATTCTTTCAAGTATATTTCATTAATTATATACTTTAATGAGATTTATTTCTTCTCTCACATGAAAATGCTTTAATATCCAATCCCCTCCTAATGATAACAGTTAATTTTGAATTCTGATGTCCAATGTTTGGTTTTGAGGGGGAAATAAATAAAGAATTTGAATTGGCTGCCCCAATTGTACTTTATTCTGGTTTTACATCTGTTTTTTCATTCATTAATCTGATTTTAGAGCAGCTAAAGAAGCAGATGAGGGCAATTATTAATTTTGAAACAGAAGTACAATAAATTGAAGTTCACTTTCAGAATATTTAATATACTGGAGATGAATTTCTGTCTATGAATTTTCCAGAAATCAAATAATTGTTCTTTAAATAGGCAAATTCTAAAATTAAATAAACAGATAATTTAAAAAAATTATTTTGTATTTTAAATTTTAATTTTGATTTTTCATTTTTCATTTTTCATTTTTCATTTTTTCCTTTTTCATTTTTCATTTTTTCCTTTTTCTTTTTCTTTTTTTCTTTTTTTCTTTTTCTTTTTCTTTTTCTTTTTCTTTTTCTTTTTCTTTTTCTTTTTCTTTTTCTTTTTCTTTTTCTNCTTTTTTTCTTTTTTCTTTCTTCTTTTTTTCTTTCTTTTCTTTATTTTTTTCTTTTTTTTCCCTTTTTTTTTCCCCTCCCTCATCTCTCGGCTCCCGCGGGACAGCCCCTGGGAAAGGCTCTCCGCTGCTCTCAGCAATCCCAGCGCTGTTCCTGGAATTGTTTCCCGGTCATCCGACACCGACGGTGTTACCGCAGTTACCGGGAACTGAGCTCCCAACAGAGCCTCCCGTGAAAGTTAAAAAAAAAAAAAAATAACCCAAACAACCAAGAATCGCAACTTTCCCAGAGTTATTAGTAGGTATTATTACCTTTTATTAATGAAACAATTAATAATGGCATCCTGGCACGGAGTAAGAGTTTAACTCTCATCCTCATGGAAAAAAAAAATCAGGGGAAATGTTATTTACAGCAAAAAAGGGAAATGTGGCTGGAGAGCACACAGGATATTTGTAACAAGATAAGAGAACTGATAATGTGGGGCTGATCCCTGCCTGGGCCCTTCATTAAATTTGGACTCTGTGACCCCTCTGGATTCCCTCCAGCTCGGAATATTCTGATGTGATTCATCCCAGCGTATTTAGATATTCCAGATATCCTGGTGTGATTTCTGTAATGGAATTTACAGCGGGAGAGCGACCCCTTGGATTAATTTTTAAGGCTTAAAACCCTCCATCTGTTTTTTGATCTTTGTGATGGGTTTGTTGTTTTTTTTTTTTAAAGTTTTAAAGTTTTTTTTAAGTTTTAAAGTTTTTTTAAAGTTTTTTAAAAGTTTTAAACACTGAAGAGTGTGGGCTTGAGTTATATATGAGTATAAAAAATGATCATGAAGGGAACACATTTATAATTAGGCTTTTGTTAGACCCAAAATAAAGGGAATTTTTTGGGAATTAGGTGCAGATTTCCGTGGTGGTGCTGTGGCAAAGCTGGGCATGTCATGAAGGAATCACAGCAAATTTTTTAGGGGGGAAGAAACAAAAATCAAGCTTTATTCTGACAGTGATGGTGGGAGAAGCAACATTTATCTGATTGAAAGGATTATCCCATCCTTGTTTTACCAGGATGCTGATTTTGACCAATCCCATGCTTTAATTTGGGTTGAGCCACCACAAAAATTGATTTGGGTGCTGATGTTTGTCTGGTACCACCTGAACCAACCTGCACAGACCCCTTCCAGGTAATCCATGGGACACCAGGAATTCCCAAATTCCCGGCTGGAACAGCGGGATTTCCCACTGGGAATTCTTTCAGCTTTCACCCCGTTTTGGTGAATCCTTTAAAACCAGAGCCTGTGGGAAGCCTGGGGGCGTTTGTGGAGGCACAGCCGGGCAGAGGTGACCGAGGCAGGGAGGCTCAGCTGAGCTCCCACCTGTCGCCTGCAGTCCTTCCACAGCCTCTAATAATAAAAGGTTTGCATTTCCCCTCATCCCTCGTGATCCCGGAGCTCTCCACAAGTGACACCTCCAAAGGTCACCTCCACAGGGGCTGGAATCCACGGAGCAGGGAAGGGGGACAAGGGAGGCAGGGAGAATTCCTATTTGTGTGAATTGTGAATTTCCTATTTGAGGTGTGCTTTTCACGGAGTTGTAAAGCAGCCCAGGGGGTTAGAGGGTGCTAATCATGCTCAGGTTTAACCCTTGGAAGAAGGAAAAGAGGTGGGGAAAAGGTGAAAAATATGGATAATTCCAGCACTTCAGTGGTTTCAGTCTGGTGCTCAGCCCGTTAATCCATCCCCTCCAGTGCCCTTTCCCTGGATTAGTTGCGCTGCTCATCCATTGTTTCACGGCAATGAGATGACTCACGCCCAGCCCGTTCCCAGGAAATGCTGCCAGGTGAGGGAGGGTGACATTTGGTGGCTGGAACCCACCCCAGTGACACAAACAGGACAGGGAGCCCCAGCCCGGCGTGGCCGGGGCGTTATCGCTCCATCTCCGCTGTGCCTGTTCCGCTGGGCAGCCCCGAACAATCCCCTCACTGCTCCCTCTGCCACAGCAAGGAGAGGCCAAAGGCTTCCTGGAATGGAATATTCAACCCCTCCAGGAGGGGTCAGGCAGAGGGAATCTCATTTTCCCAGGAGACAAAGCCAAGAGTTGGGGTTTTGGCAGGAAAAGATGAGGTTTGGCATCCAGATCCATCAGCAATCCCAGGGGAAGTGAGATGCCCTCACCTGATCAGCTGAAGGAGAGATGGGATCCCAGCTCCCTTCCTGCTCTGTCAGTCACTCAGGCCACGCAGAGCTCGGCTGGAAGGTGCCTCACCCCTCCCAAGTGCACTTTGCTGGTTGGGAAGAGCTCCACGGGGAGCCAGGGGAGGGATCCAGCACAAATCCTGCTGCTCCTTTCTGGTGTCCCCGGCCCCAGGATGGACCCACAGGGTGACATCAGGTGGTGGCAGCTGCAGACCCAGCAAATGTGGCCCTGAGGTGCAGAGGCTCTCTCAGATCTGCTGCCTCTCCTCCCTTCTCTTGCTCCAGGAGAACTCATTCTTCAGGATTTACAGGTGAAACCAGGCCCTAGTTGCTGTTCAGTGTCTGAATTAAAACAATCCCCTTTGCCACTGTAGGGGAAAATAAATGGAAAATAAGGGAATAATGGTTTTTAAAAGTCCTCCTCTGCCATCTGGTAGGGAATTACAAAATGTGCCAATGCTAAAAGCCAACCTCCATCTCCAATTCCACTTCTCTTCGCAGCCAAAACCACAGGGGAGCAAATAAAATCCAGATCCCAAAGCCAAAGGCTTCTTTGATGGATCCATCAGCTGTCTGGGAGCTGCCTGTGTCCCACCTGCTGGAATGTGCTGGAGTCCCTGCCTCATCCCTGTGTCCTGATTCCTGAGCCCCAAATTTACCTTAGGAGAGACAGAGAAGGGAAAAAAGGAGGGAATTCACCCCAGACACAAGTGGGCAGGGGATACCAATCTTTCTGGAATGAAAATGAGACATTTTCTGTGGTCAGCAAAACCTCTGTGATGGCTGGGACTGCTCTGAATCCATCACAGCCCAGCAAGGGGGAAAAAGGGATGTAAAGAAGCCCCTGACCCCAGCTAGGACATCTCAAAAAGCCCTGAGCACCTCTGGGCTCGTTGTGAGGTACAGGATGACCAAGGAGGCACAATTTGATTTTCTGCCTACAGAAGCAGCTGCAGATTTTGGGGAACATCTCCAAAGCCCAGCCAGGGCCCCTGTGCTGGCTCTGGGCCACTGCCCATGAGAAGGGCACAGAATTTTCTACCTTGGGTTCCTTCTATCTTCAGATATAAACCAAAACCCTTTTCCTTGAATAGAATCATTGCCTCGGTGTGGAAATGCATTCCCACACTGGCCATTCCCTGGAAGCCACGGATGGAGTGGCCAGGGCTTGGCATTTGGGCAACAAAGGGAAGGAATCAACTTCTCCACACCTGAAATGTAAACAGAACAAATCCATTGTGTTAGGAAATCCACGGGCAATTCACCAAAACAAACAAATGCAAAGTTGTGGCTTTTTGTGCTCCCTGCTTCTTAATGCTGCAGGAAGAAAGACAGGAATATATTCCTGTTGCCATTTAGGGAGGAAGTTTGTAGAATTTTATTTTTAGTTTCAAACTGGGAGATGTTTCAAGTTAGGGAACACCAGAGTGGAATATCCTAAGCCACATCAGGCCTCTAAATAAGATTATTTGATTTCTGTCATTTTGCTTGGTCCTAAGGAGGAATTTGCTCCCAATAGGTCCTGTACAGATCCTGAGGTCTTCTGCTGCTCTTCCTTCCGAGCTCCCATACCAATAAATCATATTCTGATAAAAATTTTGATGTCTGAGTGTGATTTATTTTCCTGCCACTCAATCACTTAAAGATAAGAGAAAAAGCTCCAGTGAAGCTTCCACCTACACAGACACGTCGGGATTTGGCTTCATGCCTCAACAGAGGAGTTTTTCCAGAATATTCCCTTCCTATAGACTCAGGCAGAGAACCCCAATCCCAGAGTTGCCAGCGCTGCATCCTACAAGTTTTACTTGGAGTCTTCCCAGTCTCGAAGAGAAATTAAAGAAATTTCTCACTGTTGATGAAACTCTGCTCAAATGCGGGAAATTACGCTACAACCCTTGGATTAAAAGGAGTTGGGTTTTTAGGGATGAGCTGATGAACAAACATCTTTAAAGGCTGATGAGGCTGTGAGGTCAAACATCACCCACACTCTGGGTTTTGGCCAAAAAATCCCTCCTTTGGTGGAGAGGCACTGACAGCTCCTTGGCACGTTCTGGAGTTGGCATCCCATCCCCACATCCCAGGGATTCGTTTGGGATGGAAGGAATCAGGAGGAACCTCGTTGATGGGACAAGGGAAGAAGTTCTGCAGAGCTTTCCCTGTGAGGGGAAAGGAGCTCTGGTTTTTTCTCCCAAACTTCCACAGAAAGGGAAGGTCTGGGGAAAGAGAAGGTCCAGCAGCAGTGACAGAGGCTGAGGGGAGGAAAAGGTGCCACTCTTTTCTTCCCAGAAGAAATAAGGATCACAAAATCATTTAAAATCACAAAATGCCAGAATGGTTTGGGTTGGAAGGGACCTTAAATCTCATCACCCCCTGTCATGGAAGGGACACCTTCCACTGTCCCAGGGTGATCCATGCCCTGCCCAACCTGGCCTTGGGCACTTCCAGGGATCCAGGGGCAGCCTCAGCTTCTCTGGGAATTCCATCCCAGCCCCTCCCCACCCTCACAGCCAGGAATTCCATCCCAATATCCCATCTAAACCCGCCCTCTTACAGCCAATTCCCCTTTGTCCTGTCAGTACAAGTCCTTAGGAAAAGTCCCTCTCCAGCTTCCCTGTAAAGGGACAGCTGCTCCATTTGGGACACTGAGCCAAAGCCATGATTTCCTTGGAGCTAAAATCCAAGTCTGGATTCCCTTGGTGGCTGTAGATCCCAAGTGCCCATGAGAAGCTTCAGAGATTCCCAGAAATCAACAGGATTTACACAACTAAGGACTTTTGGGAGAAGAGAATTCCCAGATATCCTTGTGACTTACACAGAAAAGGATTTCTGGGAAAATAGAGATTCCCCAATATCCATGGGATTTTCACAGAAAAGGATTTCTGGGAGAATAGGGATTCTCAGATATCCATGTGACTTACACAGAAAAGGATTTCTGGGAAAATAGGGATTCCCAGATATCCATGAGACTTACACAGAAAAGGATTTCTGGGAGAATAGGGATTCCCAAATATCCATGGGATTTACACAGAAAAGGATTTTTGGGAGAACAGGGATTCCCAAATATCCACAGGACTTACAGAACAAAGGGCCTTTGGGAGAAGGGGATTCACAGCCATCCATGGATCTCACTCAAGGGACCCTTGGGAGGACAGGGATTCCCAGATATCCATAGGATTTAAACAAGAAAAGGACCCTTGGGTGATTCCATATATCCATAGGATTTACACAAGAAAAGTCCCTTGGGAGAGTCCCAGATATCCACAGGATTTACACAAAAAAATGACCCTTGGGAGATTCCCAATATCCACAGGACCTCCACAAGAAAAGGACCCTTGGGAGGACAGGGATTCCCAGATATCCACAGGAGATTTCCAGCTATCCATAGGACTTCCACAAAAAAGGGACCCTTGGCAGAGCAGGGATTCCCAGATATCCACAGGATTTACACAAAAAAAAAGGTCCTTGGGAAATTCCCAGATATCCATAGGACTTCCACAAAAAAGGACCCTTGGGAGATTCCCAGATATCCATAGTACTTCCACAAAAAAGGGACCCTTGGGAGAGCAGGGATTCCCAAACCTCTATGGGACCTGCAGAACAAAGACCCTTTGGGAGATGGAGATTCCCAGGCATCCACAGGACTCACAGGACAAAGGAATTTCGGGCAGACTGGAGCAGCAGCTGAAGGCCAGGTGAACTCCCCCAGGCCATCCACATGCAAATCCCCAAAATTCCTCCTTCTTTACCTCTGAGCTGAATTCCTGGCTCCAGCTGGAGCTAATCCTGCCCCATATGAAGCATAAAACCCCCAATCCTTCCAAGTATTCCTGATCCAATCAGGCCCAGGATCTATTCTTAGCCTGGCCTTTCAGCAAATTGCCCAGGTTTTATTCAGGTTTATTGATAATCTGAGCCCCCTGCCAGCAAAACAAATTCGACTCAAAGACCTTTGCAATTTGCAAAGGTCATTTTTAATCTGGGTTTGATAAATACGTGTGTTAGAGTAGGCACATTCCTGATATTGTAAGGGAAGGAAGGAGAAAATAGGATAAGGAAGAGAAATGGAGCAGGGAAAAGGGGTGGAGAGAGGCCAAATCCATGGGAATGTCAGGCCAAGAGCCAGGGATAGAAGGGATGGAAGGACAGCCTGGAAAAGTGAGGGGATGATCAACATTCCACTGGGATATGAGGAAATCAGAGCCCTGCCAGCCCAGGGAATGTGGGCAAAAGCCTTTCGAAATTCCCTGCTTGGAACAGGGAAGAGCAGGAGTCATATGAGGGTTAAATAATACTGGGGATTTCTGGGGTTAAAAAATAGTGTTCAGGGTTCTGAAAAAAAATTCATTCAGAAAAAAAAATGGGCAGGGAGTGGTGAAATTAAGTTTGGTTACACAGAAATAAACTGCCCCAGAAATCAATTAAAATGGTCAAATAATTCAAGAGAGTTTCTGTTCCCTTTCATTTTCATGTCTAAATTATCCCTTTTGGAATAATTTTCATTATTTATCTGTCAATCCAAAGGAACTGAAGGAAAGAACGTGCCTGGGACTGGTGAATCTGATTTGGTGGTCACAACCTCAGACCAACAAAACCCAGAATTTTCCCTCATTGGGGAAATTTCAGATTTGATGAAAAAACCTTTGACTTTGGGCTTCATCATCTGTTTATTATTTGAGGAATGGGTTCTCAGCAGGAAGAAAAGTGCAAGTGTTTTCCCTCTGGGATTGATGCCTCTCCCTCCCAGTGACCAGACTTTTTAAAAGAAAAAAATCCAGGGAAAAATAAACAGAAGGGAAACCTGATACCACTTCCCTAATCTGGAGACAGCAGCGCTGAAGGAAAACAAACCAAGATCCTGCCCACTAAAGGTGGGATAGGAAACCTTGGCCTTCAAATTTGGTCAGAATTTGGAAATTGGGAGTGGAGGATGGGATTTTCTGATGGAATTGTTCTCGATGGTAAAAGTAATGGAAGAGTGGAGTTGGTGTTTGTTGATTTACCAGTGTCAGCTGAACCATTTTCCTCTCAGGAAACAAAGAAAACCTCGAGGTTCCCCCCGATTTCCATTTTCTGGGATGTTTTAATTTGCATTTTAACCCTCAGGAAGATCAGGAGAGCAAACTCTGCCCTGAGCTCATCCCTGGATGGAGGCAGCAGGAAGCAGCTGCCAAAGAGCCATCCCCAAATAAAGATCTTTGCAACTGGAATTCCTGGGAGCTTGGAGGGCTTTCCAAAGGGATTTGGAAGTGACCTGGAAAGAAATTGCCACTTAATTTAGGAGGGTGACATCGTTGATGACAGAATGTGGGACAAAAGGCAGGAGGAGGCTGTTGCGAAATCACCTGGCCTTTAACAGAGTAGATATGTTGGAAACAATATAATTTTCTAATTAATTTTTAAAATTTTTTCAATTAATCATAACCAAGATACTAATTAGATGCCATGTGTCAGTCTTAAATCACTTTTAGCCATGTAGCTTAGTATTTTTAAATGGATTTTATTGGGAAAATTGCTGAAAATTTAAGTTTTTCTAAACAAACCCTAAGGTGTTTCAATGATCAAGGCCTGGGAGAGGGAAATGTATTGTTAAAATTGGATATAAGGAATGCAGAATTTGTGGAGCACAAGAACATTTTGCAGGCAGCAGAAGATAAAGGAGAAGTGAAAAAACCTCAATATATTTATGTCCCTGCCAGAGGAAAAAGATCCTACAAAGATTAAAATTATAGATTAATTAGCAACAAATCAATAACCAATAAGGGACAGAATACTAGTTCATTAATTAAAGAGAATTATGTAATTTAGAGCCAATGAACATTAATTTCTTTGCTAAAAATGCAGAAATAGGTGAAAAAGTTTTGTATCAGTGTCCTTGTGGAGGCTGGAATTTTGTTGGCCACATGAACAGGATTTCACAACTCATGGAAAGGGAACCTTGTCCTGTCCCTGTCCTGCTGTGACCACAAACCAAAACACCTCGGGTGACATCACATCCTCTGAAACTGGAGAGATCCGGGGAACAACAGGAGCTGAAGGGAAAAATGAAAGAGGGTGAAGTAATAAGGAAAATCTGGGAAGAACCAGGCTGCAATAATCAGGAAAAACCAGGAAGAACCATCTCCAAGAGGATGCTAGGATGTAAAATGAGGCAGAACAATTTCTGGGAAGAAAATTAATTCTCCCACTTTGAAGCCAGCACACAAAGAGAGAATTTTTGTTGCCTTCAGATGGGATCTGCTTCATGTTTTAACGCCTTCAGTTTTAATTTTTGTGTATCCCAGCCCCTGAGCTCCCCCCCAGGCTCACTCAGCTCTCTCACACAGCAGCCACACAAAACAAATCCTTCTCCTGCTGCACACCAAGCACAGCTGGCACAAGTTCTCAGCCCCAGAGCACAACCAGCGGTGGCTGCAGGAGAAAACAAGAAGGATGGGACTGCATCCCCTGCAGCTGCCATTGGACAATCCAACCCCAAAGTGCCACTGGACCCCAACTGAGCCAAGGGGGACACCTGGGCAGCCTTGGAACATTTGGGGCCCATTTTGGGCCCAGCTTGGGTGCAGCCCTGGCCAGGCTCTTGTGCTGCCCAAGGTGTGTCCTTGAAGGGCTTGGAATAAATCTCTGCTGTTGGAATTCCTGGCTCTTTCTTGCTCCAAACTCAGCAGACGTTGGTTTTGAAGTCTCACTCTGAAATTTATTATCTTTATCTATTACAAACTCAAGAGATGTGAGTTCTCTCCAACAAGTCAAGAAGATGAGCTGAAATGGTGTCTACTCAAGGTTATTTATGCAATTGTTGTCCAACAATGAACTCATATTTGTATTATCTATGTTTCTGATCCAATTATGATCACCCAAAACCCGAAATGCAGACTTCTTTCACCCAATTACAGAAAACCACCCAAACCCATGAAGAAGAAGGAGGAAGAATAAGGTGAAGAAGGACTTGAACTCCCAAATCCTCCATCTTGACTCACATGTATTACTTTACACTAAAACCCCAAATCCAAAGTTTCTAGGACTCCAACAATCTCCTTTATTCTCCAGCTCAGCCCTCCCAAGGCATCACTTTGGCCACGCTTGGAGCTGCATCAGAATCTCAACCAGAACACGGCTGTGGCTAAAACAGGCACAGCCACGGCCTAAATAAAGCCTGGCTTATCTCAGGCTCTGGCTGCCAGCCCAGGGAATTTTGTGTCTTTCCAAAGAAAAAGTGTTTTTCTTTTAAACCTTTTCCTTTTCCCCCCACCATTCCCACAAAAGCACCCTGGGAGACTCCCAGGGGATTTTGGTAACTCCAGACCTTGCTGTGTGTGTTTGAAATGAGCTGGCAAAAATTGAGGCAGAAAACTCCTCCAGGTCATCCAGGCATTCTCCTCGTGTTCCAAAGGGTCCAGTGGTGGTACAGGATTTATCTGGTCTCAAAAAATCTTGTCTTTATTCAGTTATAAAATTTTGGCACCCTGGGAATTTGATTTTCTTGCATTTCATCTGAAATATTTCTGTCTGAGTCTGTAAAGATTTTTCTGTGGGTAAATGATTCCACCTCACACAAAAATATTTTATTTTTAATCCACAAAGGCTTGAACTTCCAGAGAGGAGAGAAAAATCAAATGGGACTACCCAAAAAATGAATGTTTAAATGATAATATAAAAGAAGGGACAAGGAAAGAGGAGAACCTCGGGTGATTCCAACATGAAAGAATTTGGTTCATCAATTCCATCAACATTGGTAGAGTGGAGAAAATAATGGGAATAATTTTCACAGCTTATTCTCATTTATGGACTGATAAAATAATAGCAAGAAAGGCTGAAAAGGATCATCTGATCCATCCCTTTTCACCTTTGGGATAAAGAGGGAATTGTGCATTTGGCCCAATTGATCAGGGAGAACCAGCAAAAGAAATAAAATTTTAATGTTTTGTGAAGTGTGAAAACTCAGAGTCACCACACCCACAAATCCTGATGCAGCATCCCAGAAACTGTGGCTTTGACTTCCACTGCTTTAGCCATATTATTTGGATAATTTTATTTTCCTTCTGATTTGGAGCCTCTGGCAAAAAAATACTTTCAAGCAACACACGAATCCTTTAATATATCTTAAAAAAACAATGATTGTAGGAAGAGAATCGAATGAAAAAAAAGTCAATTAATTGTATTTTCCCAAGTTTAGGTGAGTTTAAAAGGATATCAAGGGAGGAAAATGCAATATAAGCCCCTCCTAGATAGGCACAGAAAAAGGAACGAGGTGGAACCAGGCGTGGGGAGATGAAAAATGACAGAAGGAAAGCGAGGGCTGACGATTAGGAGAGATTTCCTGAAAACCACAAGCACCAGATGACTGTGACTTTCCCAAGGGAAAGGGTGGGAAATCTCTTCCTTTTGGCTCCCAAAGTTGGATAAAACCCCGAGGGCCAATCCCACAGAACCCACAGTGCCCGTGCCAGCTCAGGTTATCACACCCCTGCCCTGGGAATTATTAGCCCAGACAACGTTTTCTGTTGTATTTTGTATTTCTGTTAAATTTTGTATTTTCAGCAATGATTTTCCCAGCTTGCATGAGAGCATTTCAGCAGCTCCAGCCACCTAATCCTCCAAAAACCTTTTTTTTTTCCCAAATGTTTGGCTATTAAAATCCACGCAGTAAAATCCTGTTTGGAAGAAATAAAGATTCCAGTCCAGCAGATCCTTTTCTGGGGCAGTTCTGACACCTCAACCTGCTTTAATGCCAATGATAATGACAGTAATAATCACTTTACTATTTAATTTTTCAATCATTTTATCTCCCTGAGAGAAGCTGATTAAGACATCAAACCTCACATAAAGGCCTCGTCCAGCCTGCATTTTGCATTTTATTCAAATTTTCTCTTTCCAAACCTCTGCTTCCCTTTCCCTGGGAAATGCCACACTTCTCTAAAGGTCAGCTGGAGAAAATAAAAGGCTTTTTTATTAAATGCAAACCGTGTGGATTTTCACTTGTGCTGCATAAGAATTTGCCAGCCATTATGAAGAGGAATTAAATATTTTATAAGGTAAAAGAAGTTAATATTTTTCAGATGATGAACAACAAATGTGTCCTGCACCAGATTTGTGGGCTTAAAAACCTCTGATTTTCAAATAAATTCCTGGCCTGAATTTTTTCTCTGACTTGCTTTTCTTCACTATTTTGGGAATGCAGTGGGAATCCCATCCAGGTGGTGACCACGCTGTCCTTGGAGTTACAAATTTCCCTAATTTGAAATATTCCCTGTGTCCAACATTTTACAAAGGGAGTTACATCTTCTTTGAAACCTTTACAAATTCAGAGTCCTGCTTTTTAAAATAATATTTTATATTTCCTTCAGCATTTAATGAAGAAATAGAGAGCTTTAAGAGAGTTTTATCTATGTTGAAGCCTGTGATTGTCCACATATATTTTTGAGGCTGTTTGGCCAAATTTTGGCCAAAAAAAATCCACAAAACAGGGGCAAGCAGCCCACGGAAAAAAATCTGGGATTAAAATCTCCCTCCTTTGAGGGGAACCTGGAAAAATCTGTGCCCAGGGTTTGTTCTTCCCCTGCATCTGCTCCTCCATCCTGCCCCAGCCTCAAAGGTCAGTTTGCCCTGCCCTGACCTCCCAGAGGCCCTGCCCTGGTTTCAGTCTCTATTTTGATGGATTTTGGTGGATTTTGATGGATTTTGGTGGATTTTCGTGGATTTTGATGGGTTTTGGTGGGTTTTGGTGGTTAAAACCCTGCAGGCTGGGGGGACAAGAGCATCCAGACCCTAATTCCCAATGGGAATGTTCATCTCCAGAGAAAAGAGGTGCAAAAATCAGTTTGTGCTTCTTGCCTCTGTTTAGGAGAGGAGCTGGTTCTGCTTTCCCCAATTCCACGGGGATGCTGCTCCTCCCCAGGAAAAGGAAAGTTGGATTTATGTTGCTCCTGAAGAGAAATTCTCAATTTGAATATTTTTTCCTCTGGGTGAGGCACTAAAAAAGTTCATTCCTGGCTGCCAGTGACAGCAAAGAGAATCAGAAAATAATCTGAATTATGAGGGACCTTAATGATCATAGAAAAAATTGAATTATTAGGGACCTTAATGATCAGCTAAATCTTCTTAAACCTTGTAGCAATGCATTGGAGCTGGCAAAAAAAAAGGTGATTTATTATTATTTATTATTATTTTATTTATTAAAAAGTGATTTTTTATTATTATTAATTATTATTATAATTAATTATTATTTATTACTCAGTCCTTCCTCTGAAGAAATGTTCTCTTTTCTCTCACTGAGCATCTCTATCGATGCAGTTAATTAGCCCTGTCTCCTAATTAGCCCTCTAATTTCATCCATTGGAAAGTTCCAGTTGAAATTGGACATTTGTCTAGTAGACACTGGATAATGCAGATGAAATCCTAATTTTCATCCAGAAATAGGTGGGATGCATCCAGAGAAAGCATTTAACCCTTGCTGAGGGTTCAACTGGACACCTCTTCTTCAGATGCAACAAAAATGTCCTGGATGGAGTAGAATTCAATCAGTCACGGAATTCCAGCCAGGATTTCTCCCAGTTTTTTAAGCTCCTGTGGAATTTTACCCTGTCCTGCAGTGTCCCCAACTCCTGCCAACTTGGGGCTGATTTCAGAGGCTTTGAGTGCTGAATTTCTTCTTTTAGGGTTGTCAGCAAACCCAGCCCGCTGCAGGGAGGGGTTAATTCCCAAAATGCCAAATTCTGTGCATGTACAAAAGACAAAAAATTCAAAAAATGAAGTTCAAAAAATGAAGTTTTGCTTAATTACAAGTTCTATAAGGCCTCCTATTAGATTTTAAATATCTCGAGTAATTACTGACTTCGAATAATTTGTGTCTCCTGCACATTTTGTTGATGGTTTTTCTTTCACAAAGTGAATGTAAATGGGATTTATCCCACCAGGAATGGAAGGATTTTGCCATAATCCACAATTCCCACCCCATTTTCTCTGCAGCTCTGTCCAACCTTGGAATTTACATAAATTCCCGTTGACAGCATCAGTTTTATCCATTCACTGGTTCATCTCCATTCCTCCCAAACCTGAAGAGAAGTTTGGTTCATAAACTTTAGAAGGACAATTTTAGGAATTTCCACAATGTCAGGGAATTAAAATTTCTGTGTCTTTAGGAAGTTTCAAGGATGAGGCAAAACGAGATCCAGATATTTTGCTGGTAAAAGAGAATAGAATTCCCTCAAAATGGAGTACGGGGAAGTACAAAGGTGGCAACTATTTTGGAATATTTATTTCAGGAATTAAACTTAAAAACCCTGAACCTCCCCACTGCAGCTAAAGGAAAGTTCATGTTCACAGGTATGGAAAGAAGAGATTTTCCCTGCTGCAATGCCAGAAAAAAAGGAGACTTTTTACTCCTCAAACACCATTTTATTCCCGATGGATTTGTGGTTTGGGGATTTTTTTTAGCACCTTAGAACGAGGATAAAAAGCTGCTCTTACCTCACACTAAAATCTTGGTCCGTGCCGCTTTTGCTCTCCTTTGAATTATCTCCTTGCAGTGAAAATCATCCAAATCCAAATTTAACCAGTCAGAAAGAACTGAGCCTGGAAATTAATAGGGCAGGGAGCCCCTGTGGGACCTCCCCCTCTTACCTAAATATCATTTTCTTTTATTTATGGCCCCCACAACCTGCGGGGCCTCGGGGATATTTTGCCCGTGTTTATCCTACACGCTCCGTGTGTTGTTTTTCAAATCCTGTCATGTCCCATATAATTGTAAGTTGTCTCCTGAGAACCCAGGCTCTGTTTTCATACAATTTCCCATTATTTTTGCTCAGGGTATGCACTGATACCTTTTTATTTTTCCTTTCCAAACTAACAGCATAAACAAAATAAACCCTGCCCCGCGCAGCGCTTTGTTGGCATCTTCTCCCGAAGTCACACCAGGAATAAATTTATTTTTCAGGCCAGGATAAAGCAAAAGGCTGTTTGTAGAGAAAGGAGTCAGCACTTTATATTTTATGCTTCGTGAATGTTTTTCTGCAGGAATTTGGGACAGCTCTGATCTGAGAGTTGCTTCATTTAAAGGTTGGGATTCAGTTTTTCACCTCAGGTTGGCTCGGGGCATTTTTTTTGTGTCAGGACAAAGGTCTCCTCTTGGATTTAGGTTGGAGATTAGGAAAAAGTTCTTCCCTGAAAAAAGAGATGCCAGGGAAGTGCTGGAATCACCATCCCTGGAATTGCCCAAAAAACCAGGTGGGCCTGACCCTTCACACCACAGGTTCCTGGGCAAGGTGGGATTTGCTCAAAGGTTGGACTTGGTGACTTTGTGCATTTTTTCCAGCCTCAATTATCCAACAATCCTACAATTCCACTTCCCAGGTCATAATTCCATCCTCCAAAAGATCCTCCAGACACCTTCCCTCAAACTGCATTCAATTTTTGGGAAAATCTCCCAAATCAGGGGAGATTGGTCCCACCCTGCTGCAGCCACCCNAAAAAAGTTCATTCCTGGCTGCCAGTGACAGCAAAGAGAATCAGAAAATAATCTGAATTATGAGGGACCTTAATGATCATAGAAAAAATTGAATTATTAGGGACCTTAATGATCAGCTAAATCTTCTTAAACCTTGTAGCAATGCATTGGAGCTGGCAAAAAAAAAGGTGATTTATTATTATTTATTATTATTTTATTTATTAAAAAGTGATTTTTTATTATTATTAATTATTATTATAATTAATTATTATTTATTACTCAGTCCTTCCTCTGAAGAAATGTTCTCTTTTCTCTCACTGAGCATCTCTATCGATGCAGTTAATTAGCCCTGTCTCCTAATTAGCCCTCTAATTTCATCCATTGGAAAGTTCCAGTTGAAATTGGACATTTGTCTAGTAGACACTGGATAATGCAGATGAAATCCTAATTTTCATCCAGAAATAGGTGGGATGCATCCAGAGAAAGCATTTAACCCTTGCTGAGGGTTCAACTGGACACCTCTTCTTCAGATGCAACAAAAATGTCCTGGATGGAGTAGAATTCAATCAGTCACGGAATTCCAGCCAGGATTTCTCCCAGTTTTTTAAGCTCCTGTGGAATTTTACCCTGTCCTGCAGTGTCCCCAACTCCTGCCAACTTGGGGCTGATTTCAGAGGCTTTGAGTGCTGAATTTCTTCTTTTAGGGTTGTCAGCAAACCCAGCCCGCTGCAGGGAGGGGTTAATTCCCAAAATGCCAAATTCTGTGCATGTACAAAAGACAAAAAATTCAAAAAATGAAGTTCAAAAAATGAAGTTTTGCTTAATTACAAGTTCTATAAGGCCTCCTATTAGATTTTAAATATCTCGAGTAATTACTGACTTCGAATAATTTGTGTCTCCTGCACATTTTGTTGATGGTTTTTCTTTCACAAAGTGAATGTAAATGGGATTTATCCCACCAGGAATGGAAGGATTTTGCCATAATCCACAATTCCCACCCCATTTTCTCTGCAGCTCTGTCCAACCTTGGAATTTACATAAATTCCCGTTGACAGCATCAGTTTTATCCATCCACTGGTTCATCTCCATTCCTCCCAAACCTGAAGAGAAGTTTGGTTCATAAACTTTAGAAGGACAATTTTAGGAATTTCCACAATGTCAGGGAGTTAAAATTTCTGTGTCTTTAGGAAGTTTCAAGGATGAGGCAAAACGAGATCCAGATATTTTGCTGGTAAAAGAGAATAGAATTCCCTCAAAATGGAGTACGGGGAAGTACAAAGGTGGCAACTATTTTGGAATATTTATTTCAGGAATTAAACTTAAAAACCCTGAACCTCCCCACTGCAGCTAAAGGAAAGTTCATGTTCACAGGTATGGAAAGAAGAGATTTTCCCTGCTGCAATGCCAGAAAAAAAGGAGACTTTTTACTCCTCAAACACCATTTTATTCCCGATGGATTTGTGGTTTGGGGATTTTTTTTAGCACCTTAGAACGAGGATAAAAAGCTGCTCTTACCTCACACTAAAATCTTGGTCCGTGCCGCTTTTGCTCTCCTTTGAATTATCTCCTTGCAGTGAAAATCATCCAAATCCAAATTTAACCAGTCAGAAAGAACTGAGCCTGGAAATTAATAGGGCAGGGAGCCCCTGTGGGACCTCCCCCTCTTACCTAAATATCATTTTCTTTTATTTATGGCCCCCACAACCTGCGGGGCCTCGGGGATATTTTGCCCGTGTTTATCCTACACGCTCCGTGTGTTGTTTTTCAAATCCTGTCATGTCCCATATAATTGTAAGTTGTCTCCTGAGAACCCAGGCTCTGTTTTCATACAATTTCCCATTATTTTTGCTCAGGGTATGCACTGATACCTTTTTATTTTTCCTTTCCAAACTAACAGCATAAACAAAATAAACCCTGCCCCGCGCAGCGCTTTGTTGGCATCTTCTCCCGAAGTCACACCAGGAATAAATTTATTTTTCAGGCCAGGATAAAGCAAAAGGCTGTTTGTAGAGAAAGGAGTCAGCACTTTATATTTTATGCTTCGTGAATGTTTTTCTGCAGGAATTTGGGACAGCTCTGATCTGAGAGTTGCTTCATTTAAAGGTTGGGATTCAGTTTTTCACCTCAGGTTGGCTCGGGGCATTTTTTTTGTGTCAGGACAAAGGTCTCCTCTTGGATTTAGGTTGGAGATTAGGAAAAAGTTCTTCCCTGAAAAAAGAGATGCCAGGGAAGTGCTGGAATCACCATCCCTGGAATTGCCCAAAAAACCAGGTGGGCCTGACCCTTCACACCGCAGGTTCCTGGGCAAGGTGGGATTTGCTCAAAGGTTGGACTTGGTGACTTTGTGCATTTTTTCCAGCCTCAATTATCCAACAATCCTACAATTCCACTTCCCAGGTCATAATTCCATCCTCCAAAAGATCCTCCAGACACCTTCCCTCAAACTACATTAAATTTTTGGGAAAATCTCCCAAATCAGGGGAGGTTGGTCCCACCCTGCTGCAGCT
Organism: Cisticola juncidis; assembly: GCA_013400215.1. Taxonomy (NCBI): domain Eukaryota; kingdom Metazoa; phylum Chordata; class Aves; order Passeriformes; family Cisticolidae; genus Cisticola; species Cisticola juncidis. Next base: position 26,342 of record VXBR01000452.1, read on the forward strand.
GCCCACGCTCGTTCAGCTGGGTGATTTTATAGATAAAAATATATAATAATTATTATAACTATAATTATTATTAGTGGCAATTAATGCCTTGGAATTAATTGCCACTAATTCCTGCTCATCAGGAAGCCCTGATATGCACAGAGATAATTCTGCCAAGCAAATCCCACCCCTGTGTTGGAGCTGCCCTGCTCGGATCCCACACAGGAATTTACAAGCAGGAGTAGAGTGAGATGAATTTCACACCAACTGATTTAATAAAAACCTCACTTAATTATGTGTTTTATTTCAGCTTCCAGTGGCTCCCTGCAGACATCTGGGCCAGCTCCTCATCTGGTGTAAATGAATAATCCTGCACAGGCTGTAATTAGAGGCTGAATTGTTTAGGACAGCTGAAATTCAGGCTCTAAATAAAAATATTTCTGCTCCAGCTGAGGTGAGAGAAGGAGAAAATTCCAGGCTTGGTTCTCTTTCTAAAATTAAGTAGGGTTTTAAATTTCTGTTGTTTTGCACAGAAATCAGTCCCTGAGCTTGGTATAAATCAAACATTGTTGGAGAGGTTTAAAGATGGCAGATGGATTAGGAAAATCTTTCTAAATTAGAAAAATTTCTTTTCTGAAATTCTGTTCTTCTCTCTTCATGACTGGGTTATAAACTCAGTGGAACTTCTAAAGCTTGAAAATTGATAAGGAAAGACAGGAGGGGAAAAAAATGCTCAAACCCCCCTAATTTGTATGGAAAATATGCCCTGCTCCTGAAAGAAACCCCTATAAAAGTAAAAGTAAAAATAAAAATAAANTGATGTGGAAACACAATTCCATCTATCTTCCTGACTCTCCTCACATTCTGAGGACTGAATTCCTCAGAATTTTGGGAATTTGGGAATATTCTTCTGCTCCCAGGCACAGGTGGGATGCCTGTTCAAGGTTTCCCAGGAAAGCTGGACCTGGAATTCGAACTGATCCTGATGCCTTGGGAAGGCTGAGCTGGAACAGAGACTGGACTGAGCTAAAGGAGATTGTTGGAGTCCTAGAAACTTATAACTTCGGATTTTAGTGTACAGTAATACATGTGAGTCGGGATGGAGGGCTTGGGGAGTTGTTTAAGTCCTTCTTCTTAGGTGTTTGGGTGTTTTTCTGTAACTGGGTGAAAGAAGTCCTCATTGCANGTTAAGGTGTCATTCCAGCCTCTCCTGTTCCAGCCCCTAAAACACCCACAGAAGCTGCTGGACTTGGCTGTGGAGCTGTGGGAATCAACCTGGACAAGAAGGGAGGGAGAAGGAAGCAGTGAGGGGAGGGAAATGAGGGAAAATCCAGGTCTGTGCTGCTGTTTTGTTTCTCAGCTGAGGACAGGCCCACAGCTCACAGAACAATCATTAAAACTCAGCCAAAATTGGGGCTGTCAGGAGCTGTGGTCACTCCTGGAGTCAGAGCCAGGACACAACGCTGGCACAGGGATTTATTGTTTCCTGAGCTTGCTGGGCTTGATGTCATTAAAGTGTCACTGGAATAAGCAAGTGGAATGGCAGCTCTGTGTTTATGAGCACAGAGCAGAGAAAATTTAGGATTTGGAGGGGCTCAGACACTCAGGGAGGTTTGACAGCTCCCCTCTCCTCAGCCTCACCCTGCTGAGCCTAATCTTCCCCGAAGGACTGGTGTGAGATCCCTGTTTCCTGAGGGGAGATAATCCCCTGGCGTCTCCGGGATGGGAGACAGCGTTCCTGGAATGAACACACAGGAGGTGTTCCCTTGGCATCCAGCAGGAGCCCATCCCTTCCACAGCCCATCTCCCAGAGGAACAGACGTGCTGCTCCTCAGGGCATGCACAGCACGGCCCTGGGAAACTCCTGGAGGTGGGATGGGCTTTTCCCTCTTCCCTCTTCAGGGGCCAGGAGAAAATAATAATTAATGAGTGTCCATAATCCATTGGGAAAGTGGATCTCACAGGATAATGAGTGATTGATGTGTGGGTGATGAGTGGGAAGACAAGTAGAGGTCACAGGTGGAACAAAACTCATCTGATTTTTTTAGTTAGATCTTAAAACATCAGAGCAGCTTAGACTCTCATTTGCTATCACTTCAGTACTCAATAATTCATTTTATTCCAAGGTAGGCATCCATAAAAAAGCCTGGATTATTTGATTTTCCTCATGGTTGTAAATGATGTTCACCAGGAGATTCATGATCTTCCTCCCATACAACTGAAGATAGGTGAGCTCTACCCCACCTCTTGTTGGCCTCAAATCCAGCAAAATTTGGATTCAAACACTCCTTTGTGGGGTCAGGCTTTGTGGGTTTAGGTGGATAAGAATTCTCTGGGAAAGGATCAGTGCCCAAGGGGTGACAAAGCTCCTCCTTTGCCCGTGCTGAAGGGGCAGAGAAGGTGAACTGACCCCACCTCCACTTTTCCAGCACCGCTGGAATCCCTCTGGAAGAGGAATCATATCCTGGCCTGCCCTAATTCTGCCCACTGCCACCACCCAGCATCCCTGAACGTCCCCAAACCCTGCCACCCCTCCCTGGACAACACCTTGTCCCCAAATCCCCCAGGCACTGCTGAAACCTGAGTTTGGGGAGCCCTGAGGAGGCTCTGCCCCCATGAACAGCTCCAATACCATCAATTTTGGGGTCTATGAGGGGGCAGGGGCTGTCTGTGCATGAGCCACCCCCAGAGTTCAGTGACTTTTAGCCCGAGGACACTCTAGGTGTGTTCCAAAGGCCACTGATGTCAGCAGGAAAAGAACTTTTGGTTTCCATGTGCTTTGGACGAGGCCCAGGAGGAGCAGCGAGCGAAGTCAGGGCTGCTCTTTCTCACACGGCTGAAGGGCTCGAAATCTCTGGTATTTGCTGAGTGTGGGTCAGGAAGGCAGCTGAGCTTTCCTTTCCTCTCCAGCTGTTTGTCTTGCTCTGCAGCCTAAAGCAATAGAGCAGCTCCATGACAAAATTCAGGCTGGAGAAGCTGACAGAGCGAAAATCTCCACCGATAGACAACGTCCAAAGGCTCCTCCAAGCTTTGGAATTTCATCTTTATTGCCTGGCTTACTTCAGGCCCTGCCACCCATTTGTTTGAAATGCTCTGCTCAGGTTGGGCTGGGTGGGATTTTTTTTTTTTTTTTTTTTTTTTTTTTTTTTTTTTTTTTTTTTTTTTTTTTTTTTTTTTATTTACCCACAGGGCTGTATTCCCNTTAATTTTTTATTTTTTGTTTTATTTTTTTATTTTTTTTGTCAGTACCCCAAGGTCTGTATTTCCCCTGAGAAATCCAGCAGAGCTCAGAACCCTCAGGGCAGGGTTATTACCCCTGGCTTTGTTATTCTGGATTTCTGAGGTGGGATAATCAGGAAGGATGGTCCCAGGGATGCCTTTGGTTGTGTTTAGAGCTCGTTGTGCTTTGCCCTGGAAGAGGGTGAGTTAATATCCTGGCATCTCATATTCTCAGCAGGCACTAAAATGGGATATCCCAATTTCCACCTCAACCCAGAGCTGAGCTTCTCAACAGACCCATTAATCCTGTTGGAGAGATGTTGGATTGGGAGAAACACCCCTATTCCTTCATTGAGCACCCAAATTTTGGGATGCTGTGGGAAGGATTATTGATTTTCTCAGAGCCAGATGTGTTCAGCTTTGTGAGGGTTCAATATCTCTGAGGGTGTCCAGCACCTCACAGAAAATGGTTTGAATAATGGGTGAGACAGCATGGTCGAGTGTGGCTTGAAAAAGCAAAAAGGTTTTAATAAAAAAAGAAAATAATACAAAAACAAAGAACAAAGCTGTTCACAGTGTAGGGACAGGTCCCACACACCGGCTACAACACCCCAAAAATGCACTGAGAAACCTTGTGCTCTCCTTTAAGTATTGAATGATTTATGTGGTTGGTTTTGTTTTTTTTTTTTNTTTTTTTTTTTTTGCAAACAACCCAATAAAAAACATTTTCATTTCTGAGGAACAGGTAAAGAGATCTATCAGTGTTTTTTTTGTCTTAGCACTGAGCCAATCACTGTCAGGACAG
>VXBR01000453.1:0-46450 GCA_013400215.1 Cisticola juncidis
AACAGCAATTAGGCCAGGATTTAGGGTTCCATCAGGTTCCATGGAATTAAAAATGCAGTAAATTGAACTTTAAAAAGAGATTCATTATGGCAATTAAACACTCAGCAAGTTTTCCTGNAATGCAGTAAATTGAACTTTAAAAAGAGATTCATTATGGCAATTAAACACTCAGCAAGTTTTCCTGGGAATTTACAGAATTCTGTGGATATGATGCTGAACAATGTCCGATTTACTAACATCAATTTGGTAAATTTCCTTGGAAACGTGCCCTAAGTAGTACAAAAATTCCAATTAGCATGGAAAATTGGAAGAAATAAATATTCCCTTACTAAAATCAGAGAGAGGAAAAACATTAAATAAAAGGAACAAATAACATCTAAATCCCAGCTTTCCTGAAAAACAACCTCAGGAATTTCTAACATTGAAAACTTTCAGAACAGTCAGGAATTTGGTGGAAGTTCATGGAATGATGATTTAAAATCTGCTTCCTCTGCTCTGATTTTAAAAGGCAGCATGAACTAAACATGTCAAGTTACTCCTATCCAAGAACGATCTGTATTTTGTGGGAATAACAATCCAAAGAAACTCTGGTTTTACTTGTATTTGACATCTGAAACTCTGGGCAGAGTTGGGAAGTTTCAATGGAACAAAAGAGCAACAATTCTCAGAATAACAAAAGTCAACTTGGCAAAAGTCAGGAACTTTATTTACGAATCCCTGGAGGAGGAGGATGACACCAGGAAGACACTTCAGCTGAAAGTAACCAAAAGGGACTTTTTCCCTTTGGGAAAACCAAAGGGACAGTCTCTGGTCATGGTCAAGCAATTATCCAGGCGTCAGAGAGAAAAGTGAGAACCTTGGACTGGCCAAGGCCTTCCAGTGGTTTTGCTTCCCAGTGGCTCTCTCCATTTTTGCCAACTACCTGGAAAAAAAAAACCAAACAAACAAAAAACGGGAATAAAGTGTCAAACCTGATAATGCTACTGGACTCAGTGTCACGTATCATTGTGCTGAGTATTCATTTGTTTTGTGTACAAATGAATTTTCTACTTTGTTAGAATGATAGATTATAATCAGTACAGATGGGGCTGATGTTGGCTATGCTCTCCTCTCATTAGATCAGTGAGGAAATTCCCATTGATTTCCATGGACAAGTGCTTATGCCACTGCTGGAGTCCCTGTGAATGCTGACTTTGGCTTGTGGACACTTGCAAGGCAAAGGTAGCTTTTTGTGCCAAGGCAGCACTATGTTAAGTATTGGTGCTATTTGTTTGTGGATGAAATGTGGGTGCAAAAATAGAAATCCTCAGTCCTCGTTAATGCCCCTTTTCCACACACGATGCTGGAATTTGGCACATTTCTGTCCTATGTGAATTCCACTTCAAACGTGTGGCATTGTGATGCACTTGTGTGTAAAATATTAGTGAGAACAAGTTCTGTTTTTCTAATTCATTTTAAAAACCCGCAGTGCTTTGTAAGATATAAAATAATGCTGTCCAGAAACTCTGTATTCTGTCTTGAAAAGAGCACTGTCTAAAAAGTGTGGAGAAATTGAATTGTTTGGAAATTTACTAATGACAATAGTGTGTGACCTTCGCCCATCTTTTGCTCTGTGTAACTACTCTGTACTAAATCTGTACAGCTAAACCAGGCAAGATCTCTAATAGGAGCTCTCCAAAGCCCAGGAATATTGTGATATATAGTTGTTGGTTTAGCATCTTGATGTTGTTGGTTTAGCATCTTGATGTTGTTGTTTAATTGGTTAGGAATGGACTGGGGACTTCTGTACATTGTGATCCAGAGTAACCAGAATCTAGAACTGTGGATTTGGGTTCCCTTTCCTGTTAGCACCATGAAGTTAGAGCAATTGAATATTTTGTTTCATGTTTTTTGTCACAGATAGATGTGGTTAGACCCCCCTCTCCTGGCTGGAATATCAGATGTTTGGAGAATTGAGATGGAAGCTGTTTAATTGGATTTTGCTACAAATCCCAAGCCCTTTCTTTCTGACATTCACTGAGATTCCATTTTAGAAATGTCTTTACTGGATGATGGATGCTGTGTTTGAGGTCTCACTGTTAAGGCCAATACTATACAATTTCTTCCCTAATTTAAATCTTCTTTAGATCTTGTCAGTCTGAGGAGTATGTGTTTGAGACTTTGGTCTGTCAAATTGTCCTTCAGGAAAAGTATGTGACCCAACACTATCTGGGTCTATCTAGACAGTTATCTAGAATTCTTTTTCCTGTAGTCCATCCTATTTTCTGCCAAGGAATTTTTTTTTTTTGTTTTTTTTTTTTTTTTTTTTTTAGGTGGTGATGTCAGATGAACTTAAATGTGGTGGGTGTTCTTGAAGGAACACTTGTCTCACTTAGGTGGTAGGTTGACTTGTTCTAGTGCCAGTTCTGCTCTTGATTTTGTTGGTGAACGTTTGGTTCATCTGATATTTAAGTGGGTAAGTGATCCTGAGTGACAGAGCCACTAAATTCTCACAACCTGGAGCTGATTCCAAGTTGAAGGAAGAACTGTATTCACCAGTGATAAAAGAATTGGTTTCCTGTGTGAGATCAGCAATCTTTGTAGAGCTCATTTTGGATTTCCCAGTATGTCAGGTGTTTTTACAGCAATATGTAAGATGAAGGGGTATCTCTGTAGATTGCTTAAGTTACTCTGTAAGTTGCTTTTGGAGGGAGAATATACATAGTGGACTATAGGACATAATGAATTGGTAAAGAATCCAAACCTCCTATCTCTCTTTTCCAGCCTTTTGCATTCCAGATAGCTGAGCATGGGCAGAATAGATGAATACTAGAGCTTATGACTCAAAACCATTGTTTAAGATCATAGAAGCACATTTCAAAAATATACTGAAAAATAAAGCTGTTGAGCTGGTCTTTTCTAGCAGCAGAAAATGAGGCTTCTGGTGTTATAGTACTAGGTATTGTGTAGTGAGTTAGCAAACATGATAAGAATCCATTTATTCAGGGCTAGAGTTAGACATTCCTGTCCTGAGCAGCATTCTGTTTTGTTGAATCCAGCTACTGCTGACAGCCGGGGCTACTTAGAGACTGCATGACTAATTCAGTGGTTATGCTAACAGTAAAGATTTTTGCTTCAATGTTCTTAGGGAAGGTATTATACCTGTATGTTGCTAATTTTAACAGTAATGTTTTATTACTTACCTGTTCAGTGGTGATACATCTTTCTCAGTTCACCCGAGCTGTAACAAGCCTCAGGCTTACTGTCATCCATGAAACTCTTCTATCTGGACTGATTGTCTCTGCCAGTTATGGTGCTTCAGTGAATTGCTCAGATGAGGAGGTTGTTCTACACCTCTGCACCTTAGCAAATTGCCTTCTGAGCCTTGGCACTGAAATGCTATTGGCTATGCTTCATTATCTCGTTCAATAGAAATTCAGTCTCCTGAAGATTGCAATTAAGTTTCCTCTTTGTCTGAAAGGCACAGAATTTAACTGCAGTCTTGTTGATTTTCCCTGAGGCGGGGGAAGGAGAATGCAGAAAAACACCAAACCAGAGACAACACACTTTGATAGACTTTTTTCTTTTTTTATTTGGTAACTTGCTTTTCCACTGTGTAACGTTAATCTGAGAGGTGTGGTTCCTAAAGCTGAGCAGTAGTAGATAGTTATTGATAGATAAAGGAATTCTTATATCAGTATATAGAATCCTTTTCCTATCTTAAGGAGCTAAGTGGTGTCAGCCTTTTTAAGCATGTTTCTCATGCTTAAACTTTTGGTGAGACAAGAGCTGTGAGAAGTAGTAGAGGAAGAAATGGCTTAGTGATAGAATATTTGGACAATCTCTTTTCCTTTAGGCTGTGGAAGAGGTGACTAATTTCTGTACAAAACCAGCATTGCAAACATCCAAAAAATCCTGGTCTATAAGCTTTAGTTCCTCGTGATCTTAATGGCTATCTCTCCTAGTTCTTCCCTTTCCATGTTTGCCTCATTCTGTCTGCTGTCCTCAGGTCTGCTGAGTTATTCCATGCCCCTGTTGTGAGCTCAGTGGATTTTTCAAAATGATGACTTCATTTTTTTCCTGCTCTTCATAGTCCTGCCAGACTACCCTGCAGCAAAATGCATTTCAGGTATAAGCTCTCGCCAGCCCTCCAGGAATAAGTCACTGCTTCATTTCTCCTTTGCAAAACCAATAGCTTCCTCTATCCCATGGGATACAGGAATAGAAAATTCATTTGTATGGGATGTTGGGACTCTGTTGACACAAAGCTGCTCAGGTTTTTAGGACAGCTATAGATGTTATCATCCAAGGCATTTTTCTTTTCTGTGTTGCTTTTTTTTTTTTTTTTGTTTTGTTTTATCCTTGTGGTAGGGTAGTCATGTAAAAATCATTCATTAATCTACTGCTTTGGCAGAGAAAAATAAGACCTGTTGTTCAAAGAAAACAGTATGAGGAACAGACCCCCTGCTTAGGAACTATGGCTGTTAGTTTCTGTTGGATGAGGACGAATAGTACCTTGTACTTCCTAGTCATAATGAAAATGAACATTTTTCCTGAGCTGTGTTTTAGATTCAGACAATTCTACCTAGATGTAGTGTAACGTGTTGGTTTCGCTCTCCTTAAACAACCTCCCCAAACTTCATCTAACAACAAACAAACAGTTTTCTGTGATACTGGAGAGAAGATGAAGCTCCAGGAAGCTATGATATGCTTCCCTCCACATTCCTGTCACCCTCCCCTGGGCTCAGCTGTAATATTCCATCTTGTCCTAGGATAGGGTAATTGTGGTTATTCATACAAACTGGGGGACAAGCGACTGGAGCACAGCCTTGTAGAAAAAGATCTGGGAGTCCTGGTCAGTGACCAGTTGAACATGATTCAGCAGTGCCCTGGCAGCCAGGAGGGACATCTCTGTCCTGGGGGCATCAAGCACAGCATCCATCGACAGCTGGGTAAGGGAGGGGATTGTCCTATTCTGCTCTGCACTGGGGTGGCCTCCCCTCAAGTCCTGGGGACAGTTTTGGGTACAGCAAAATAAGAATGGCATCATACTCTTAGCGTGTTCGAGGGAAGGGCAACCAAGATGAAGGACCTCAGGGTCAAGACTTCTTGGGAGTGGCTGAGGTCACTTGACTTGTTCAGCCTGGAGAAGAGAAGGGTGAGGGGCATCTTCATTGTAGTCCACAGCTTTCTTGAGGGGACAGAGGAGAGCAAGACACTGATCTTTTTTCTTTGGTGAGAAGAAATGGAATGGAGCTGCATCAGGGCAAGTCCAGATTAGGTGGTAGGAAAAAGCTCTTCTCTGAGAAGAAGGTTGGTCACTAGAACATGATGCCCAGGGAAGAGATCAGGGCACCAAGCCTATGAGAGTTCAGAGAGCATCTGGATGGTACTTTTAGTCATATGGTTTGGTTTTGGGTAAATCCAGGGAGAAACAGGAACTGGCTTTGATAGCCCTTAGGGGTCAACTGCAGCTTGAAATATTCTATGAATCTAAGATTTTCTTGCTGAAGCTGAGGTTCGGCTGAATAGCACTTGGCTGGTTTGTCCATGGGATATTCAGATCATGGTAGTTTTTACTGTATGTGGCAACAGTGACATCATCTGACAGATTTTATCACTGAAGCATGGCTGACATAGCTTTCAGCTGCTGTACACAGAGATGCTTTACTGCAGGATAGATGCAGCTGGAGAGCACTGATAAAACTTGGGTTAAAAAGTGTAAAATTATGTCCAAGTTTTATGTTTTTCAAAATTTGTTTTTGGGAGCACATAATCTTTGCCACCCTGTGTACTTGCGTGCCTCCTGTCTGCAGATTAAACTTCTACTGTTACACATTTGAACAGCACAAATAGGCAGCAGAGGAATGTATAGTCATGAAGAACATAATATTGCATTTCATCAGCTGGGAATTGGTACCCTGTGTTGTGCATTCCTTCTTCTTGCTCCTTCTTGATGGAGAACAAAAGGGAGAAAGAGAAGAATTAGAAAAAAAGAGAAATTTATGGAATAATCATCTAAACTAGAGCATATGTTAGGCACTGCACATGTTCTGTATGTCTGTTCTCCCAACATCTCACATTAATGTGTGCTGCGACATGCTCAGGCCACTGCCTTTGAGCTTGTGCAATGAAGCAACGATAAAATATTTTTAGTTAGTGCTATTTTAATGCATGATATCTTTGTTTCTGCTGCAGCATATTTTGCTCACATTCTTAATACTGAAAAGTTAAAATGAATCTTTTTGTATCCACAAATTATGGTGCCTAACGATTAAAATCTTGGTCCCTGCATATCCATACCTTTATATTTATGAACTCGTAAAACACTCACTGTGTTTCTTTGTGATTTGTATCTCTGGTTTTTTCCAGATGTAATGCATAAATGGAGTACACTGTTCCCAAATGACATCAGCTCTCTAGAAACCTGTAAAATCTTTCTTGTGTTTAACTGACTTTACACTATTGCTTTATAAAATCAGAATTTTATGAAGAGGAATAGGAAACTTGCAGATTACACATGGCTTTGGAACTGCTGTGCAATCTGTTTACAATTCTAGTCTGCTCTTTGCCTCCTTAGATTATTGTGATGGTTCATTTACACTGACAATACCTGCCACTGATAAAGAGGTGAGAGTCTGGATTTGAGGGGAAACATTTGAATATCAACAATACTGTATTTATAAAAACTGTCCCTTGGGGGCAGAGCATTGCTGCAGATGAGCAAAACTCAGTTTCCTTCTTATAATCCATTACTACTGCTAATTTGTTGTTCTCGTTAGGAACCTTCTGCAGGCCATATGAGAAATTATTTATTTTTCTGGCATATAGAGCCCTCTGAACTCCAAAATGTCAAACAGAATGGTAGAAATGGAAAGGGAGGGCAATGCACCCCAACCTTGGTTTTGAATTCAGCAACTCAGCCTTGGCATCGGAAGGGCAGCAGTGGGAGCTAATGCCTCCTCAGTTAAGGAAATGCATCTCAGTTAAGGAAAAATAATCTGTTAAAGGGAAACCATGACAAGATGTTCAGTGTTTCTCTAAGCTCATTAGACAGTGAGGCGGTGGGATCATCCATGAAGCTGATCATAGTGGAAGGCTCAGTCGCAGGTCAGGCAGATCAGTCTGCAAGGAAGTAGGACAGTAAAGCTGGAGGAAGGAATCATGTACCATGGCAAATAGCCTGGCCACAGTAACTGCTGCAGGGAAGCCAATTCCGAAAGCAGGAGATGGGAATAAAAAACACAAGTTATTTAAAAATTAAGGAAGCCTGTATTGGATGTATTGTTGGATGGTCTGTACAATGAAGAAGGCTCATCTTTAAAGCTGACAGCCTCCCTCAAAATAGAATTGCTGTTCATCAACAATATCCTCAAATACCTCATTTGCATGGAAACTGGTTACAGGCTGCATTCTTACTGGTCTAGTACTTTGGAGATGTAAGAACAAAGGTAGTTGTCTCCACATGGGTGATCATTCTCTTGTGCACCCTGTCCACATGGACATATTTTGGATCAAGCTGACTGCTCTCTGTCCAGCCCGGTTGATGCAGGCAGCTTTGCAGGACAGTCATCCTGACGCTTCTTTTCTGGTCTCTTACCTTTTCATCTCCCCTCCAGAATTTTCTCCTTAGAGCACAGTACAGTAACCTTCTATGTTCTGCACTGAGTGAACAGCTGAAATCTGAGGAAGGGAGGCTGCATGCTGAGGGCGAGCTGAGGAACAGGTTATGTGGTCTGCAGCTGGCAGGAAGCAAACTGTCAGAGCTCTGCTGTGCTTATGGGTGTTAGTTTCAGATAGTTAGTGTTGTAGGTAGCCCAGGTTATCTGGGTTAGTAGTGAGAGTACCACTGGCTGTGTCTGAAATGTAGTAGAAGATGTGAGCAGAGCACAAAATGACCACTAAAACTATAGGAGAACAACTGTAGCCGTGATTTTTTTTTAAAGTGGCTGAAAACAACCAGTTTTAGTGACTCATTTGCTCTGTCCATTCCAAGTGTTCCAGTAAGAGTTACACTGACCTTCAGTTGTGCCTGAAATCTAGATTTCCCTTGGCTGGAATGGTGTTAGAACCAAAATTTTTGGGACAGTATTTGTAAAGTTTCTATTTCAAGAATTCTGACATATTTCAAAGTATTTTGTAGAGGTGATCTCAAGTCGTGCAGGTTTATCACCTACTGCATTCTGTATGCCTGGGAACAGGAGCACTTCCTTTTGGAAAGAGGCTCTGAACCTTTGTGTGAGTGAGCCAGGGACAGATGGGAATAGAAGCAAGATGATCTCTATCACTTCTGGTATGTTTTAAGCTGTGGATTACATAATTACTTGGGACCATCTGATTGAACATCTTCTGTTGGTCCATCTGGTCTCTCCCTGCCTCATGATGGACTTAGTGACACAGTTTTTGGATCAGCCTTTGCACTAATCTCTTTGTGCTCTGACCATTTACAGAGTTTGTCTCTTGGTTTTATTTTTTGTTAATTTCATACAATGTTCAGTGGGTCTTCTTTTGCTCTAGCCTATAATCTGAATTTCCTCTGCTTCAATTTGTGATGGGCTGATGACTAAGCTGGTCATTACAGATTTTTTTCTTATTTAAAGTATTTAGTATTGAGTATATTGAGTATTATATATTGAGTATTTAGTGGTACTGTACCTGTGACAGGACTACTATTTTGTAGCTATACAATAATTATAAAGTAAGAAGTCTGTGTCACATTTTATAAGAACAAATTTTGATCCTTAGTAGTTCCTTTTCCTCTTAACCAAATGTTTTGCCATACAGAATTTAGTGACGTTTCTCCCAGCTGGGCTGCAGTTTTCTACATTTCTTCTCTATGTGTGAATTTATCTTTAAGTTCTTAAGCCTGAGAAATAGTCCTGACTAATTTCTTTTATATCTTGCTCTACTGTAGGTGGGAGGGTTTTGGTTAGGATGTGAGGTTTTCCAGATCAAGCAGTGGGAGGCTGCTGCAGGTGAAAAACTCTGCTTGGTACATGGATTGCCTTTCATGCTTAGTTTATTGGAAAAGTGAAAACTGTGCGGCAGGGGAGTTTTCTCCTGCTATATTGGCAGTGGTACAGGACATCAAAATCTCTGGTGACAGTTGTTGCAGGGGAGGACAATTGTACAGGTTAGGCAACAAAAGCAAATATTATTTCAGGCCTTGTTCGTAATTCTTTAGCATAAAATTAGGGCTTATATTTTTATCAGAATATTGTGAACAGAAGTAAATCAAACAAAGTTGCAGAAAATTGAAGCTAAGGTTCCTTATTGCTGAACTCATTGATGTATGGACATAGCAAAGAGTTTATAAAGGATACAATTTTGTTTCACAAATAATAGCCTTCTACTTTCAGATGTCTCTTTGTTCTAGGTGCTAAGCCAAGCCCGTGAAAGTCATTAATATCTGCAGTGCGTAGAACTGCATACGGAGCTAAATTAACCGAATTAAACTGAACAAAGCAAGAAAGTGCTGCCTTTGGTGAGGACAATGCAAGTGTCTTGTGTTCTCTTTCAAATTAGCTTTATAGCTAAACTGCCTTCTCCTCTGGATTTTACCCTGTAAACTGCTGAAATGACTCAACATAAAAGAGTGAGCATCCAGTGAACTCTCTTCTTGGTCCAGCTTTTCTAGCTCTGGTGATAGTCAGCTGCACAGAGTTGAATCAGTGGTGTGCTCTGCTCAGAGTCTGGCTGTGAGAGTGGAGCTGCATCACAGTGCAGGGACATGGGCTGTCATCCCTGGCTGCTGCTTGCAGGGCTCTGTAAATGAGTTTTGCATTCCCTGTCCCTTAATCTCATAGGGCTGATCTGGATCACGTTAGAGGAGCTGAATGACCTGGATGTCCTGTACTTCCTCAGATAGACAATCCTGCATCTGAGCAAATAAAACAGAGAGGAAGATTCTTTTACTTCTGGCTGCCCGTGACAAGGCACAGTGAGTTTTTTCAACTCTGGTTTGCTCTTGAAAAAGAGTACCTGAAGGTCTTGTTTGTGGTAGCCATTAGGTATGACCAAACTCTTAGGAATCCCTCAGGTCTGGACCAGGCAGTCATGTTCATTGGTGATGACAAAAAACCAGAGTATTACTAAAAACCCGGGCCAGGATCTCAATGGTTAAGAGAGACTGGAGGGATGCATCATTCAATTTTATCCTGTTCTAGCTTTCCTGTGACCTCTGCTTGTGATGCCTCAAGATACAGGAAGGTGGAATATTTGATCTCACCATGTTTGGCTGTTTTCATGTTTTTCATTTCAGGTGTAACTCTGGAAGTCTGAAGCCATGTCTGCTTTGCAAAGCTGTGCGTCCACTGCTCCTTCTTGGTGCTACGTGTGCTGGGCCAACAGGTTTCATAACAAATGGGAGTTGTTAGCTGTTTGGGGTCTGTCTGTTAATGATCAGCTGCAGCCCTGAACCACTCCCCAACAAGAGGCTTCTCTTCCAGCTGCTTTCCTAACCCTGACCTGAACAGCTTCATCACACCCTCCTTGATGTTTTTCACTACATCTTGGATGGGAAGGAGTGGCAACTGTCTAGATATCTCTAGGGTCCGTCTCCTGGTTTTAGCTTTTCCAGAAGTGTGGGTACGAGTTTCTCCTGGACACCAGCAGTCTTGGGGTTAACTGGGCTCCCCCTCCTCTGCCAGTCTCAGTGTGTCTGGACACCAAACACTCCTGAAGACAATAAGGTCATGTATGATGGACCACACTAGTTCAGCAAATTCTAGGTTTTGACTGCCTGTAATGACGATGAGCTGTTCTCATTACCACGAAATATAGCTTAGATTTTTGAAATAAGAAGAATTGGAGTGTATTTTAGTGGGTGTGGGTAGTTTGGCGGGTTTTTTTTTTTAATTTTTTATGTTTTTATAAATGAGAAAGGGAACAGGCACAAAACTCTCTCTCCATTTTCCTCAGGGATTTGCTCTTTTTCCCTCAAATCTACCCCCTCCCCAAAGCTTGTTGACTGTTATTTTCTTTGAGAAGAAAAGGTGCTTGTTTAAATAATGTGGCCTCTCTGGTGTGCTGCAGGCATCGAGGCTGCTGTCACAGGCTGTTCTCCTTTGCAGTCCCACTAGCCTGAATAAGTGGCATGTGGTTTTTTTGTAGTGTTTTATCCCTTATACCTACCTTGCCTGAGGGACTGTTCACTGTATTCCAGTGCTGTTTTTGCATAAAATATTGCATCAGGCAACAAATGAGATATGGTTCTGAGTTTAAACAGCTGGATGTTTTGTTGTGTATTTTTCAAGCAGACGTGAAAATAACTTGAAATAGTTGAGCTCTGCTGACCTCGGTGTTGTCTTTCACTTTCTGGGGAATATAATGCATTTCTATTTTTATTAATTTCTTGAGGTGAGCAGCTTTTGTGTAAAAAGTGAGCTTGAATAAACACTCATTTCTGAATTTGTCTGTGGAATCATGTTATATCCTGTTTGAAAGAGAAGACAGTGCTGTGGAAATGAAAAATGACTTTGTGGAAAAAGTTCTTTCCTCCAAGATCTACAGAAATAATGTTTCACAGCAGGGTTTATTGCTTTTTCCTGAGATATATGGACATGTGTTATCAGTTTAATACAGCTACTGGTCTTACAGAGGAATAGCATCACTTCGAAAGTTGCAGATAATACTGAATAGATCTTAGGGAGCCAAAGAACTTTGCATTAGTTCAGCTTTGGCCTTTGTTGTTGGTGTCTCTCGGTTTCTCAAGAGCCTTTGTATAATTATTTTAGTAATTCTAATTTTCTGTTCACAAAAGTATAACTAATACAGGTTATAGCCTTTTAAACAAAATTTTCTTCCCAGCAAAATGCCAGGCTATTTAAATGCAAATGGAAAAGGGGAGAAGTACGAATTATCTCACTGGATATTTGAATGGATTGAGTGGGTATTACATAGGTACTTATTTAGCCTGGGAATCATGGTTTTTGGAAGACACAGATAAATTTTCATTCAGTGAAGAAATTTCAAATCTTAAAGATAAGTTCAAGAAGTCTGTGGAAAAAAATAATGCTTTGGAGATTTACAGAATTTAAAACTTGAGACTGCTTTTTTTCCCATTCCAGGATTACAATAAAAAAAGATTTCATTCAGCTTTCCTGAATGAAAAGGATAAAAGCTCAGCCCCTTTTCCTTCCTTGTCCTTGATATTAGCATTGCCTCATTGTATTTAATGAATATAATTTTCTTGGGTGTAATAATTTCTGAGAGGGAGAGTAATCTTTGGAAAGCCTAAGAAAAATCGAAGGAGACAAGATAATTACAAGGACTGCCACTATCTGATGATATGAAGGTGCACACATTCTATGCTTGAAGTGAAACATCTAGGCATAATCAGGAGCTCATACATAAACTCCCACGCATCTGGATGAAGTCAGAATTGAGCCTACTGTTGCAAGTGACAGTGGTTATTTAGGGTGGAAAGATATTACTGCCGATACATATAGTGCTGGAAACCTCTCTGCTAAATGTCGTGAGGCCATCCTCTACATTTTGATTTGAATGTAGTGAATTGCAAATGCCAACCTGTAAAAACATCGGCAGTAAATTGAACATCTCATTTGTTAACCGTAAGGGAGAGTATTGCTGTTTGCCAATATGCAAACTGATAAGCATGAAAAGTCTTTTACATCTACCTTGAAGCTGTTGCTCTGTGGTTGCATGGCTGATGCCTTTGAGGAGTACAAATGATTAGAGCAGTAACATTTGTCTAGATTGCTCTGTATTTAATAACGAGTCTCAGGGGTATTCAGGCAATTGTGCAAGTTCTGAATCCTAGAAATACAATATGTGAAACCAATCAAAATGCAGCATCTGTCTACTTTCTAACTGTAGTGTAAATAACAGTCTTGTGCAAGCTCAAGGAGAATGTCTGAACGTGTTAGTAGGAAAAAATGAAATCGTTGTTAGATGTGCCTTGCAGGGCTTTCACAATATGACTTACCACTCAGAGTGGCAAAGAGAAGGGACAGCTATTAGTCCAGAATTGCTCATATAAAGTGAAACAGCAAAACCTAATTTTAAACCTTGACCTTTGAGGTGCTGCTGCAGGGCACATATTCCAGTGCCCTTTGGAGTATGAAGGCTTGGTTATCCTGCCTGAGAGAGGGGTGTGCTGAAGCAGGAACGATGAGGGGATGCAGGGCTCTGATTGATGCCATTAAATAAAACTGCCTCAGAAATTGGTAACAGTTCTTATAATGACTTCAAGACACATAATAGATCACTCCTGCACTCCCATGGCCTCAGGCTGACTGAGGAAATTAAATTCAAGCCACTCAGCTCAATACAGTATAACCCTTAGAGGAAAACATATAGAATTTAATACACGCTTAACAATAGCTGCTAGTTCTTACTGCCTGTAAGATGTTTGAGATGTTTCTCTACATCCTACTGAACACTGGAAGATGAGTTTACAGGAGGCAGTATGGAAAAGTCCATTTGCGGATTGATTAGATGATAATATCTTCTTATCTTTGTACTTTACCTTTATTGTCTACTTGAAGCATCAGATTGAATTTTTGCACTACTCCAAGGAAAGCACAAGACTGCAGGAATCCCAATGCACTGGACAGAGGTTCTGCATGTCTGTAGCTGAGCACAGGAACTCCTAGTGGAGCTGCCTCAGGTTCAAAGCTGACAGAAGGTGCTTGCCCTTCGGTTTAGCTTGGCTTGGATGCTCCAAGCCAGAATGTTTTCAATGATTTTAAGAAAAACTCTGCAGGAAAATTTCTATTTCATTTTCTCTTAAGCCATTCAGCCCCATGCTGTACCTTCATCATGAAGATGTAAGTGATACCTGTCTTTTCCCAGATACTGTCTTCCATGGGGTTTAAAAACTGTAGTGAACTAGAAAACAAGTTGCTCAAATGATTGGTGACAGTCTCCTTTAAGACCATCCTTTGCAATGTCCCTGGTGGAATGTCTGTCAGAAAGAGTAATGCATCGCTCTGCTTTTTACTGGATTGTTGCTATTCTTCCTCCTCATAAAGGTGCCAATCATGCGTAGTCAGTCTGTCGCTCACAAGTAGGTTGCATCCTTGAATGTTGCAAATCCTCCAAAAAGCAAAATGATAGCAGCAAACTGTGTGTTTCTTCATTAATGAGTTCATTTCCAACAAGGACTTAATTTGCTCTTTGCTCATGTCTAATTTTTGTTCTGCCTCAGCGTTAAAATAGCTTTGTGACCCATTTCTGATTCCACTCTTTTGCATCTCTGGTGTGGAAAGGTATTTAGCTTTTCTTGAGAGGAATGTGAACCCATGGCGTTTGCTAACAACTCAGTTCCCAGAAAAGATGTTAAAACATCCCTGGATTCTTTGGAAAATGTAGTGGCTCTCATGGTAAAATGTGCTAATTGGAGTCTTCATGTTGACACTGTGTCAGCTCTCTGCTCAGCCAAGGATTCAAAAAGCATCGTTACCTTCTCTGGAAGGGAAAGAACATGTTTTTCCCCAGCCACCAGAGCTTGCAGGAAACAGCATGTGGTCAAAATGTCTGGTGAGTTTGGAACGTGCTTGATATTATTATATAAGCACAAGTTATTATATAAATTCCCTTGGTACAAAAGGAAGGAAAATATTTTTGCAAGTTTATATGCTAATCTTTTCACTTCACATACAGAGGGGCCTCCAGTCTGTGCTTGGCTGTAAGAAGATGGATGGGTTAAAATTCTCCTGATTGTTCCCATGTTTTATGTAAGAGTGTAGTAGCTGGATTGAGTTCACTGCTAAGTCTCAAAACCTTCTAAAGTTTCTGTCATGGTGGCTTGTTCGTGACAGTTGCAAAGCAAACTTTCATCTGCTGGGGCCGGGACTGAAGTGGCTTGTCCCATGGTGCTGCTTCCTAGGTGCTGGATAATTCCCACTTCTGTTACCTGGTCTGGCACAATTTTTTTTTACTGAGATGATATAACTTGAAGTTAATCGTTAGCCACTTGTTTTGTCAGGTCATTGCTGTTGATATTAAACAGCATGAGAAGAATCAGTGGGCAAGAGAGGAAGGAAAGATAAGCATTGAACCCCTCAAAGGGAAGAGAGCACAATATAGGTGGTACAGAAACAAAAAACCTATCCCAACCCTCTCTCCCAACAAATCCCTCCCCCCAAAAGCTAAGGAGGGAGGTGAAAAAAGTTAGTTTAATTTATGAATATAAAGTGGCAGAAAAATGTGGTATTCTCTTACAATTGTACACCTCTGTTCTTGTGTTTCCAGCTAAGGCTGTGTCCAATTTCTCCAGCAGCTGGAGAAACCGTAGGGCCAGAGCATCACTAGTTTGGATCAGCAAGCTCTTTGGACTGCACTTGTCTTTGCTTTTCTGAAGGTGTCCTTGGTCAGTTTGGTGGCATGAAAAGATTCTATTTTCACACTCACCTGGAACAAATTGCATGTGTGGGCCAGCATGAAAGAAGGTGGGTGGGTGGCTTTTGTGGGAAGTGTGCAGCACAAGCAATACAGAGATGCTGGATGAAGAAACAAGTTCAATGTGCTATGTTCAAGGTTATTCAAAAACAAGAGTTGTAGCTCTAGAAACTTGAATAGAATAATTTACAAAGGACTTTGATGTCCTTCAGCGGCTTGCAAAGTTAAATATTTCCAACAGTGCCTTGATTTTGCAATTTTCCATGAAATCTTGGGATAAATAGCCAACTCATCTATAGATCGTCAGGAAAAGGTGTATTGATTAGATGGGCTAGAGGTTGGACATGGCTGTCAGCAATACAAAGATGCAACACCAGTACTAAAGAACATTTTATTTGAATTAAAATTACTTTTGTGGGGGAATGTTCATATGACTTCAGGCTTGTTTAACTGTCCAGCCAGTTTTTTAATATGGTAATGAACATTAACATCTGTTCTATCAGTGACTGCCATTGCTAAGCAATTTAATTTCTGATTTTGTGAAACTTCCTGTGAGAATAAAGAACTTTGGACTATGAAGAAACTCTTCAAGGTGTGCTTTGTGTATCTTGTTTCTTTGCTGTCTGAGGTCTACATTTTTTGTACCCCAATACCTTGCAGCAGGAAAGAAATGACTGAAACCACAGGATAGCTGTGGAACACATGGGTTGTTGCATGTGTTCTGCTGCAGTCACAGGCAGCTATAGAGCAGATGTTGAATTCAGAGAATTTCACAGAAATGTCTGTTCTTAAATGTCTCCTAGGACACAGCAAGCAGATCATTAAATGGCTTTCATTTCTATTAAGATAATTTGGATATTTAGTACAAAGACAAAAAGTCTCACATGCTGTATGTCAAAGGCTGCAGTAGGAGAAAACAGGAGAAAGATGTCTCCAACTCCACTGCTACCTTATAGTCCCCGGAAGCCCGTGACTTTCCTAAAGAATCCAGATTGTTGCCTTCCTCAGTCTCAAAGCTGTAAATATGTCAACTGTCTTAACTGTCTTTAGATAATGGAACTGAAAATTCTGCGAGGGAGATGAGCTTTTTTTTTTTTTTTGAGGGAGATGAGCTTTTTTTTTCTGTGAGTGAGATGAGATGAGATGAGAGAGATGGTTTTAGAGCAGGTGCTTCAACTTAATGTTTTGCAGCCTGTTTTATCATTTTAGCTCTAGTGAGGTCACTAAAGTCAGAAGAGGGATGAGGTTGCTCATTTCTGTTATACTTCCATGGAAAGTAATTTGATACATAGAGGGCTACCCAGAGTTTCCTTTCCTCCCTCTGAAGTCTCTCATTTTTAGTACTCCTCCCTGCTCTCCTCTTCCATAACTTCTCCACCTCATGCTTTTCTTCCTTTCTCAGTTTCCAAATTGCTATATTCATCACTGTCGGCTTTCCCTCCTATTGTAAACTCCTTCAACTTATCTTCTGCTTCAGATAAATGGTTTTCATTTAATAATTTTGATGCTTTCAGTTTTCTTCTGAGTTTTCCTTATGCATTATCTCCAGCTTTTTTTTTTTTTAGCTATAAATATTTGATTTTATTTTTATATTGAGGGCCTTGAAGACTATTTTGCACTCTGATATTTCATGTGCAAAACTTTATGCACTCGGCAGTGCTTAGAATGAGAAATATCCTAAGGGAAGAAAATCTACAGTGGATTTTACTTTTCATGCAGTAGAAGAACAAACTTTTAGTTTGGGAAGATGCAGAGAAAGGCATGGGTGGAATATGGCTTCGAAGTGCCATTTACCAGAAGCAGATTGAATTATTTCTAGGTTTGTTTTGATGTATTCAGGCTGACTTTAATAAAATGCACAGATTTATGTTCTCGTGAGTCTGTTATTGCTAGACTTGCTTTCATGAGGATATTGGATATAGAAAAGATGGAAGTGATCCAGAAAAAGCCAAGTCTTACAGGAATATTGTATGTGGGAGTTTGGACCACCTCAGCTGTTGCCCAGTAGAAATTAGCCACCAGAGTCTTTCTCTGTCCTGCTCCTTTTCTGG
This sequence comes from Cisticola juncidis, assembly GCA_013400215.1. Classification (NCBI taxonomy): domain Eukaryota; kingdom Metazoa; phylum Chordata; class Aves; order Passeriformes; family Cisticolidae; genus Cisticola; species Cisticola juncidis. The sequence goes on from VXBR01000453.1 coordinate 17,394, forward strand.
GGCTTTTTCAAAATGGAAATCTGTGGAAACTGGATATCATGGAAAAAAAGAACTACTATGAACTTTCTCATAATTGTTTTCTGAGATCCTGGCAAAACTTTAAGAAGTATAGGGCTGTATTAGACTGAATAGAGTATTTCAGGGTTTTCAGTTTGTTTTGGAGGAAGAACTGCAAAAGTTTTGCACTTCTGAAACTATTCTTTTAGTGCCCTTAGGAAAATTTAATCGGAATTTTGATGTTAGAACATAAAGCTTTTCAAACTCCCTGATGGTGCATCTGCTGTGGTGGTACAGGATGTGTACCTTTTTATTATCTCTGTGGTGTGGTTTTTCTGATTTTTATTTTTTAATGTTTTAAATAGGTTTACTTCTTTGATGCATGAGATACACATTGACACTGCTTCAGAAGAAAGCCGGATAACGCTCATGTGGGTAAAGAACCCTTCTCACAAACTGCAGTCGGAGTTTTTGGAGACAGAAGTCTGAGGGTTTTTATATTTGAGCATTACAGACAGAAACAAGTCTTAGTTTGGAAATTTATCACATTGTTTTGCCCTTTATCCATTTTGGTCGTGTTGCTGTCCTCTCCTTTCCCATCACCTCAAATCTAAGTTTGTTGCAGCCTTCTGGCTTGTTTGTGATGTGACTTCCTGGCATGTTTCCTACACAAACATCTTGCTGTGCTCCTAGGCTTCTTGGAGGTGCTCCTTGAAGGGCAAGAGGGAGGAGGTGTTTGGGGTAGAGCCCAAACCATGGACCACCTGAATCTAATTATTATTTCAGCCTGCTTCTCCTTTTGGTAGTTATAAGGCTGTGCTGCTCCTCTCTGTGAGTTTGCATCCAGCTGATAATGTCTGGGCTCTGCTACCTAGTCACCCTGGACTTCTGTGGATGTAAGTTTCATATTTTTCAGCTTTCCTGTTATAACTTGTGTATTCTTTTTATGTGCTGCCAAGTACTACTGGAAGTATTGGTAATCTGTAAGGATTTATTAAAAGCTGTTCTCTCTGAGGCCTGGAAGAAATTTTCTCATAATTTACCAAGCTGAATGCATAATAAGCATTTGCATCACTTGCTGAATTCCTAGTGATATGCATTTCCCAGTGGGCTGGTGGATATTGTTGGATATTCTTTCACGAATGTTTATTGACTGTCACTTCTAGTTTTGCTGGTTTTCTTTAAGAATATTGCACAGATAATGGCATTTGGCCCAAAGGAAAGATGACTCAAAGAGTAATAGGGATTTCTTTAATGAGGTTTGTTATTATTTGTCGTGCACTGACCTGATAATGAATCAGGCTTTTATTGTGTACTATAAAACCCACAGGGCAAAAGAGTTTTAAACTAATTCTAACCAAAGCATAGGTTAAACATTTACAGAACTGACTAACAAAAGAATAAAGCATTAATAAAAAACCCCAGCTTTCGGGGATAGGAAGGAAAACAATTATTCTTGATTTAATTAAAGAAGCAAATCAGCTGTTGTGGAGTTGTGGCTATTTGTGAGCTGTTTCTCTCTTGTACACAATGCACATTTGACCTTTTGATAGAATACAGTATCTCATGGAAGACAAAATGTCTCATTAAAAGTGAAAGTGATAGATAGCATCTATTAATCAATGGTATGGAAAGTCTTTGGGCCTCAGCCTTCGTGTTTAGATGTGTTTCTTGGGAATCAATATTGTTTCCAAGTAAATAAAACAAAATCAATAGGAGACATGTATTTCATTTTGGTAGTAAATCGTTAATTTTCAGTGTTTCTTAACCTTAAACTTCAAGTAAAATCTGTAGAAAATTGTCTTTAAAAAATAAACAACACTCAGGAGACCACAACATTTTAAGTTATTTGAGCTAGAGCACCTTGCAAACATCTAAGAGCTGCTTCTGTGGTCACTCTTGGAAAAAGGCTGTGTGCTGATTCTGGATAGAGTTAACTTCACAGTAGCAGGTTTTTCACATGGCTGAGGTTTGGATTTGTGCTGGAAACAGTGTTGATAACTCAGGTGGTTTTTCTTTTAGTACTGAGCAACAGTAACCCTGAGCCAAGACGCCCTCTGCTCCTCACCCCACCCAGCTGTGAGGAGGCTGGGGGTGCACAAGGAGCTGTGAGGGGACACAGCCGGGACAGCTGATCCCAACTGATCCCAGACCATATCGCCTCATGCTCAGGATTGTATCTGGGGGAGAAGGAGGAAAGGGGAGGCATTTGAAGTGATGGTGTTTGTCTTCCCAAGTCCCTGTTATTCCTGCTGTCCTGGGGATACAGAACACCTGCCTGCCCTGGGGAAGTGGGGAATGAATTCCTTTTTCTGCTTTGTTTGTCTGTTTATCTTTTACTTCTTAAATTGTCTTTATCTCAACAAGCTATCTTATGTTTACTCTTTTTTTCTCTCCCTGATCCTGCTGGGAGGGAAGGGAGTGTCTGTGTGGGGCTGAGTTACCAGGTGGGCTTAAACCACAGGTTGCAAGGAGGATTCTTCTTGAAAATACTCCGTCAGTAACTGGGGAGGGAGGGGGGGGGGGGGTCTGTGTTAGGAATAAAACATTCTGAGGTTTTTTCCCTCCATTCTTCCTGTGTCTTCCCATTTTTCCATTCTTCTTTGGAGTCTGCTATTGTAGAAAATGCTGATACAAATCACGAGGCTGCCAGCTTTGTTTCAGTCATTGTTTCCTTTTTTTCTGTCACTCCCTTCTTGTATAAGTTTCTCCCCAAAGTGTTACGTCATATCTGGCATCCTAAAAGCCACTAGAGTTGCACAAGTCTTACTATGGGTTTGCTTTTTCTTCTGCTGTGACTTGGAGGAGATACTGGGTTGCAGTGGTTTTCTTAGAAACAAACAAACCCCACCTTGATTTGGGATGTAAAAAGCCCAGTGACAACAACAAACCTGCTGTCTTACGTTATTCCTGAAGGCTTAGATTGGACAACAGCTAAAGCCTAAAAAAAACCAAAGCTGTAACTGAGGGTGTGGAGCAGAGCAGAACACAAACTTCTCTGCAGGAAGCTAAGAAGCCAGTGAGTCATTTTTCCTCAGGGACAGAAGAAAGAGCCGTTTATCACACAAAAATGCAGCAGTGGATTTGGGGACAGTGGCTTTGCTGCGGTGCAGCATTACACAGTCGCTGTCCCACACGGCTCCCCGGCGTTTCCATGCTGTGGGGTTCCCACAATCCCCCGGGCTGGGCCTGACGCGTTACCCGCGCGATCAGGGGAGAGCGGGCCTGCTGTGGAATTGTCCTCATGAGGTACAACCCGCGCAGCTTCCACCCTGCTGCCCGTCACAAAAAGCCCAGTAAGTGTCCTTGTTTTTTCTGCTGGATGATTCATACGGACATGAAAGTATTGTGGTTCCATCTTGGCTATTGTTTTTCACAGTGTTTTAACCCCCATTTTTGAAGTTAGTTTTGTTTGAAAATATATACTGGGGGGAAAAGAGAATGAAAACTGGATGACAGAACTCCTAGTACTTGGCTACAGAAGGGGAAGGGTACTTAAGACATACATTAAGATTAAAATGTAAATGAATTTTCTTTGAAGATGTTGAATATGCAGCTAACGCACAACCAGATTCAATAGTGAGAGAAACAGAGACTTGCAGCTGGAATGGAACTTCAATAAATCTGTTAAAACCTACCAAGAGAAGAAGTAGCTGATGAAAGAAAGAAGTAGAGCTAAAGAAGCTCAGATTGAAGTTGAGTGAATATAACAATTAAGTATTTGCAAATATTTCGGTAAAATCTGCTGATTTGATTTGCTGCTATTGCCCACCATTTTAATCACTTATGAGCATCTGGTTCAGCTAATTTTTATTCACAAGAACAAAACACAGAAGACAAAAGCAGTATGGACACTTGTGTAAATTTCTGAGGCATTCCCACCAGAATTAAGTTCTTTTAAAAAGGTTTTTTGTTTGTTTGTTTTTTAATTTTAATTTGCACAGAAGGCTATCAGAGTTGTATGTGTAATGAGGGAGATCTTGAAAGCCATGACCTGTTTGTAGAGCATTCAGGAGTTAAAGCAAGGCCAGCATTCTGATACATGTGTCGATCATGCAAAGCTAGGAAGAAAGATCTCAGCTGTGACTGTCATGAAGAGACAGGTATGAATAACATGTGGCTACCAGCATATGGGCAGAAGGTGGCCTGGGGATATTACTCCTTTCACTTTAGTTAAAGGTTAATCCAAAGCCTGCAAGAGTTGCTTAACTGCAGACCTTGGATATCAATGCATTATATATGCTTTTAATACTATATGGTATATAGAGCAATAAATCCAGCTTCTCTGAAGTTATAGGTGCTTAGGACGTGCCACAGGTCTGTGGGTACAGCATCAACTCAGGACAGCTTTGCTGCTTCAAAGTTTTTTGCTGGTTTAACTGAGAGTGACGGGATGTGTGCAAGTTCAAGTTTTACATCTCTCCACCATCCCGGTTTTATGCCAAATCAAATATTCTTTGCCCTTTCATAGCAGGCAGTGCATAATAATGTATATTATAGTGATCTAATGGTATGTTGCCTAAAAAGATTATAGCTCTTTCTGTGCTTGGAACAGCGTACCTTTCTGATCTTCAGCAGAAATACCAGACTATCTTATTTTTGTGAGGACAAAACAATTTGTCCTCTATCAGATACACTGTGTGGTCTCTAACATCTGCCTCAGTCCCTGTGGGACCCAGCTCAGAGGGTGAAGATTTATTAGGTCATCTTTTTTCTTTCTTTTTGCCAGTTTTAAAACTTCCCATGTGAGATGTCATCTGCCTGCTCCCCCCTGAGGTATTAGAAGCCTTTTGCCCCACAGCAAGGGAAAGAACACATCAGTCCTCAAGGAGCTGCCTGGAGGGAACAAGTCCTTGAGTCCTTGTCCAGAATGGGATTTGAGCCTGTGATGTGTGGTGTCTCTATTTTATACTTTAATTTTGTATTAAAGTAGGTGAAGTCAGGTCTAGAACCCACACCTACTTTTAAGGCTTGGATTTTTTATTCTTCAGTTTTTCCTGCTGTAACTCTGTCACTTGGGGCTGTCACTATCACCACATCTTTCAATGGCATCTCTGTGCCTGTGCAGAGAAGGGATTACAGCACAAGGAAGTTCTCTTCCTTTCAAAACTCATGGCTCTCAAAGAACTACATTATACCTGTTGGCCAAATAGTTGCTGGCCAATAGTTGCTTTGTTTCTGTTTTAGATCTTGTAGCTCAGAACAGAGTTCATAAAGAAGGCCTTGGGGCCACTCTGGGCTCCCTTTGCTGTCAGCTCAGTGCTCAGCTTTCCAGCACCTGTAGGGTGCTGAGGTTTATCACTGCCTTTGAGGGTTCATTAGGAATTCCTGATTCAAATCAACACCAAGTGACTTTTGCATAAAATGTTGGTACAGCAAAAAAACCCATCAGGTAGATATACTTGGATGGGTGGGTATTTTCCAGGACTTGAACTGCAGCCTTTGCTGCACATTATTTCTGTAGACAAATGCTTTTTCTTGCCATTCTCTCCTAGAGGGAGACAGGCCTCTTCTCCGTGGTCAAACATTCATCTTATCCAACTCGTGCTCCAAGTTTCACTGTATTCCTGAGTCGCATGCCTGAACACGCCATTTCTCCACTTTTGCAGAAACAGAAGTTGTGACTATAGACCAAAGTGCATATGCTAAACTCAGGTTAAACCTGCAGCTTCCAGCCATTGTTCTTTACTTGATTTCTTCCTGCTTTTGTGTTCTCTCTGAATTCTTCCTCAAAATGTCAAGGGAATTGTTATATATACGGGAAACATTGAGGTGCACTTATAAACAGTTTCCTTGACCTTGCAAAGATTTTTGTATGGTTGTGTTTGACACTGGCCAAATGCCAGGCACCCATGAAAGCCATTTGCTCACCCTCTCACTCTCAGCAGGACAGAGGAGAGGGGAAAAAAGTTAACAAAGGGCTCATGAATTGAGATGAGGACTGGGAGAAAACATTCTAAGGGCAAAACAGGTTCAAATTTAAAGGTATAAAGTAGATTTATTATTAACAGAGTCAAAGGAGCAAAATGAGAAGTAAAAGAAGCCTTTAAAACACTTTTTTTCTCCTCAGCCCTTCCCTCTTTCCCACCGACAGTGCAAGGAGACAAGGCAGGGGGGTTTGGTCAGTTTGTCACGTATAATGAGTCACAGCAGTGGGTTTGTATTTGTTCTTACAAATATTTTTTCTTCCAGGTTCCTTTGCTAAGGCAATGTTCTTATTATCAAATTGTTTATTCGTGTTCTAGCTTCATGTTCTTGTATGTAGATGTAGAGAAGCCACCTTCAACTGACCCAAAGTGAGCAGCTGCTGAAATTTGATTTTGAAGGACTCTGGCAGCTTGGAGTGGTACCTTGTAAGTGATCTTGTCTAAAAGTCCATTCTAATCTACCAAGTGCGGATTAAAGGAACCTCTTATAGAAAGCTGATGATAAAGTCCAAATGAGGTCACTGTCAACTTCACTGTAGATTTCAAACAAAGGGAAATTACTGAAAAACGTTTATTTAAAATATCTTCTTTGATACCAGAGGTGCCAATTAACAAGGAAGTATTGCAAGTTAAGAGTCCTTTTTGCTGTCAATAACTGTCATACAAGATACATTAGCTCCCTTACAGGCACTCTGCCACAGGAATTTTACACCTCCCATAAATTAAGGCATGAATTATTGTGAAAGAATCACACAAGGATTCCTACTAAATAATATGTGTTATGGTAAAGGTAATAATTTCTTTCATGACCTGGTGACAAAAATGACAAGTAAATGGTCTACTTGCTGATAGCAATGCAAATATATGTCAAATGGGTCTGGAGGCAGAGAACCTTTGATCTAGTGTCCAGTTCTGTGTTCCCACTTCACTTGCTGCTTTGATCCTGAATTCATCCCAGCTTGAAATTGGTTTACTTGTGAAATATTTTAGAATATGCTAGTTTTACTCTGCTTAATTGTATTTTGCTGATCAGCAAAATTAATGCTGAAATTAATAGATGCTGTTGTTAATTTCTGAAGTTGGAAATTGAATATGTCTATGTGTGAGTGCAAATGTCAGCTGATGGTACTGTCCTATCCTCCACCATTATTTTTGCTTTTGTGAAAACTGATAAAGGCTTTGGTCAGAAACTGCTAGAAGCAAGATAGTAGCAAAGAACAGGTAAAACCATCACAAACTCTTTTACATTTGTTGGGGTTACTTTTATATAATTTTGGATTTTAAAAAAATCTCATTTTACTTACTACTCTAGAAAGAAATGGAAACTATATGGATTTTCATATCCCGTAGACCTTTATTGTGAGGTGAAAGTGTCATGGAAATCCGCAGAACCTTTTCCATTTTTTGGACCCTTCTGAATGCAAACACTAAATGTGTTAAACAAATAGATCATTCTAAAAGCATTTATTTCTCAAAGAAAGGAACAATGAAACAGACAAGTCTTAGCAAGAGTAGTTTTGCATTTTGACTGAACAGAAGTAACCCAACTGGAGACGTATACCCTGACTAAAGCAGTACAGATCTTTTGACAAGGAAGCCTCAAGGTTCCCCTTGTATCATCCAGGGCTGGATTCGAGATTCTGAAATGCCCCTTTTGGTCAAAAGTGGTGAGCAAGATAGAAAATTTCCAAGAGAGCAAGGAAGCAGAAGAATGCCTCTGTAGGTGTGGTTAGAGGTACATGAGCTGCTCTTGGAGTGAACTTGGCCTTCAGTAGGATGGCCAACCCCACCAGCACTAATGACTGCTTGGTGCCAATGATTATGGTATGTTCTCTGTAAGCATCTGCTGAAGCTGGAGCTGTCTCAGGGTTCTGCTATTATTGGTTGTGCTGGATATATCTAGACAGCATTGTCCCAAATGTGATTTTGTTGCTGTGGGAGAGGAGGAAGGAGCTTAGGCTGCAAATCATGAAGGATTATTGATTTCAAATACAATGGATATGGTCTTTGACTTGCTTCTGAGTTTAGGATGATTTTCTCTACGTGAAGTTTCTTGTCAGCTTTAATCAGTCTTGAAATGATTTTAAAGAACATTTCTTAGGCTTCTCTTGAACCTAGGATGTAGAATAATTCCTAAAAACTCCTCAAGCAAGTCCTAAATCCCTATTTGCTTTTACAGTTTTGTTTTGTTTGTTTGTTTGGGTTTTTTATTTATTGACAACAAAGGTATAGGAGTCAGTCTTAAACTAAAGCTATACCATCTTCCATGCTCCTGAGGCTGCTTTCCCTAGGCTGGGTGTGTACCTACAAGCAGAAGTGACTTAGGTATTACCACAACAGTGACAGTAGTGTAGGCTCTGTTCTCAATTTTGCCTTAACAGCAGCTCTGCCTGCACAGCATCTTCCTGCCAGGACTGCTTCCTCAAATGTTATGGCAATGACACCTCACATGGGGTGTGAGTAATTGATTTTGCCAAGGAGTAGGAGAGGTGCCTGCCTTTTAGAAGGCAGCCCTTCTCTTGAGCTCTTCATGGAAATGGGGGGAGATGAGAAATACTGAAATTACTGTTATAACTGAACTGCCTTCTAGTGGTCACAGTGGCTTCTGTTTTAATTTTTTCCACTATACACGTTTCAAGTAAATATGTTCTGGTATGTTGAAGCAATGTTTCACATGCTTCCACTGTGGTCTGACACTGAATTTTCTTGACACTGGGGACCTTCTGCATAAAAGAGGAAAAGAGCCAAATTCTAGAACTCAGCTGACCTTCCAGCTGGTGGACACAGCTGGGCCAGGCAGCCATAAAGCAACAGTCAGAATAGAATAGTCATATAAATTGTGATGAATTAGAACTTTCCTTTCTGGAGAGGAAAAATAAAAACCAAATCTACTGAAATTGAAACATAATAAAATAAAATGCATCTAATACAGGGTAATCATGTGCATTTGCCTTATAAATGATGCTTTATAGGACTTTAAATGTACTTTCAATTGTTGCCCCTTTATTCTTTACAGTCTTGGAAAACTAATGTATTGAATTTAACTTTGAGAATAACGTAATGCAGCCAGCATAGCTCTGTTGCCAAACAGAACCATGTTTTTTATTCAAATGAAAATATTCAATAAATTCCTTTTGTGCTGGATTGGCTATTCTTTAGTATAAATAAGTTCCCAGTACAATTAATAGCTAATCAAAAGAGAAGAATACTTTTTCAAGATCTTGGTGGAGGAAATTAGTGTCACAGAATGCTGTGATTTGCTCTGGTAGTATCTTTTTAGAAATGTAATACTGAGCTGCAATTGTAGTCAATTATCAGCTTTTGTCTATTATGCTTTAATCCTTATAGCAATTTTGTTCTTTGCTAGTATGCATGTATTCCAAAAAAGAAATGGAACAAGATGCCTAAATTGCTGACTGTCTTGTGTGCACTATTGATTGGGCTCATTGATGCTGTGTTATCTAAGACTAAATTGGCATCAATTTTCCCCCTGAAGCCTGAAGATTTTGTGTTCTATTTAATTGTTAGAGGAAGGTCAGCACAAACTGTACCCTCTGGCTTTTAATTTTAGATGGAAATGTCCTAAATGAATAGAAAACTGCATGTCAGCAAAATGTACTCCTGCTGAAAGCAACGTGTAGGTTTCTCATGTTTTGCGTTTGTGGTGACATAAGCTTTGACCTTGGCCTGTATCCTTTTGAAAGAAGAGTAGTATTTGTTCCCTTCAGCCTAATAGCAGCACTGTTGGTAGGAACTGTGCTCTTGTGTGAACAACAGCACCTGCCCTGCTGCAGTTTGTAGCACTGGATGGAAAACGTCTTTTTTTTTTTTTTAATATACTGAAGTGCTATTCTTTATAATTTCCCACTGTAAGGATCCTGACTTCTGTGTTTATACAGTCAAAATTGAGGTGGAAGAGACAGGCATGATTAAGGCTTAAGGTGGTAAATGAATATCTTTACCCATTTGGCTGGTCCTGCGGCCAGTCTGACAGATGGAGAGCTGACTGTGAGTAGGATCATTCCTGCAGCCTAAGGACTTTGAGTTTATCCTTTCTCTTGTTTTCCAACTACAGAAGCCAGGAAACAGTGTTCCACTGTGATATCTGTCTTTTTCTAAAAAGGAAAGTCCTGATTATTTCTCCCTGAATGCTCATTGAGGACTAGGAAATGGGAGGAAACATGAATGAAAACTCTAGCTTGTAACTAACTGGCAGGATGGAGCTGTCAGCATAGCCTGTGGTGGGCTCTCCTAAAAGAAGGGTGTTCATCCCAGAGAGATCCACATCTCTGTGACTGGCAGAGAGCAATTCTGTGCTGGTGCAGGGTAAGAAAATATTTTTTTTTTTAGCATCTACTTTTAAAATTATTTCAGGGCATTTGTATTCAATGCTATGGCTGAATGCATGGGGATAGAAGTTTATTTTCCCTCTCCCTGAGCTCACCAAAAACATATGGAAAAAACCCTCTGAACATCTCAAGCCCATTTCCCTCAGGGCTTTGGCTCATATTTTCATTTTGAGAGAGAGATCTGTGAGTAAAAGAACAGCTGGCCATCTCTTAGGGAGGTAAGAGGCAAAACCTTACTACCCACACAACCCCCTCTCACAAATTCTGTATGTCCTGAGAAGAAACTAGTTCAGTTTCCCCTTGCAGCCCAATGAGAAAGAAATTTTCCAAGAAAATGGAACAACTGAAAAACTTCTCAGAATTTTAAAGAATAGTTGGAGGATGAAAGTGGCCTGAGGGTATCATTGTGACTTTGAATGATACTGGGAAGTTTTACTAGTCTCTTTTTGCAGAAGTCTGCGTAAGCGGTTTACAGCTGGTTGAACTTAGAGATTTCCCTGATTTGATCAGAGATTTTACTTCCGTTTTTCCCAGTGGCACAGGGACAGTCAGGTAATTGCATTTGGGACATCTCTCATGTCTCCTGTTTGACCATCTGTCTTTGCCAATAAAACGCATGCAGGAGTTGAGATGTTGCAAGGAAACACACAAAACACACTGGGCAAAATGCTGGGAGCTCTTTCAGTCTTATTTTTCCCTAAGCCTGAAGTCAAGGAGAGCCATGGAGCAGACGTAAGCCCAAAAGTGTGTGTGTGCTTTCGTACATAGAATAATTGAAAGCTGAATTTCAGTCTTTGAGTATGAACCAGCTTTGAGAAATACAAGGCACCTATGCAGTGTTTGTGGAAGTTGGTATCAAACCCAGGTGTAAAATCTCTAAATAGGAAGATTAATGAAGACTTTACACAGAGTGTTTTACCTGCAAGAGGATGTGGCAGGGTTTATAGTTTCTACAATTGCTTAGCTTAGAATATCCAGGAAGAGTTTGGAACATCTCACGCATCATTTCCTTGAGATGGCTGTCATTGAGAGGCATAAGCAAGCCTGGGAAGCATATAATTATCAGGTCTGGCCTTGAGTGAAGGTGTAGGAAAATCCACCACTCCAGCTCTGCATCCTGCTAAAGGGAGCCAGGCGCCTTTTCATCTTCCTTCATGTCCCTCTCTTGTTCTGGGCTTTCTGTTACAACATGGGCTTTTGGCCTCACAGCAGGAGGAGATAGAGAACGAACTAAAAGAAGAACTGAGTTCCAGTTTTCATTCAAAGCTCCCTGATGCAGTCCCATTTTTTCTGGTAACGAGATGTTGCAACTGCTGTAAGTCCATCTGTCAAGCTGCGTAAGTGCAGTGCTGCATACATAGCATAAATTCTTGGCGGCTTAAAAAGTTGGGTCAGAGAGAGTGCAAAGAAAGTGCTTAGTGATTAAGTGCTGTAATGGCTACTAGGTGGAAAAAACAGATTTATGTTTGAAAAAAATATTTTCTGAGAGGGCAGCTAAGAAAGATGAATTGAGTTTATTTTTTTATTGGACCATGATTTGAGACAACACTGAGACCAAGTTGAATTGAGCACTTAACAAGTTGAATTTCTGGCTTAAGTAACTTCACTTTGCTTTCTTCATGATATCTTCTTCAACCCTATCTCTACCTCAGTGTCCTTTTCCACCTTCAAGTACCCCCAGCTCCCTGCCCATGCCAAGGCAGGAACTTTCTGGGGCACAGGGGCCAGAGTGAAGCTGAGGGCTGCAGGTCACAGGCACAGGTGGTGTCAGAACTGCCCTTCCTCAGTGCTGGCAGTTGGGGTCATTCAGGTGATACATCACAGGGCCAGGAACACTAGAGTTCTAGAAACACTAGAAACCCCATTTGGGTAGCCTTGCTCCATCTGGTCTCCCTTTGTTTCCAGGAGAGGCTAGTCCTGCAATATTTATCCTTTGGATGCTGCCGAAGCCGGAAAACAGCACATACTGAAGGGGAGGTCAGTGAAGGAAGCAGATAATGTGTTTGTGTGATAAATCCTGGCCTGTTTTCTCTTCATTTTCCTGGCATGACCATTTCCAGAGGGACCCATATCCATGAGAGGTACCTACGTGTGCGGCAGCTTTGCTGCAGAGCTCAAACGTTATGAAAATCTGAAAGGTAGCAGTGAGGTTTTGCTGCAGATCTGTGCTTAAACAGTTACCATGGGCATCCCTTTGCAGGGATGGGGGTTTTCAGGAAAAACCTAGAGAAAAAATGTTTCAGTTCCTTAAGAAAAAGGGAGTAACCTCAAATGCTTAGGGAACAGAGATTTGTTTTTTCCAAGCTTCCTTCATGCATAACAGGAGTTACTTTTGTTTTATACAGAGCTAATTTTGGAGGACACTTTTCTCTAGTGATTGCTAAAGGTTTTTTAATGATTTGTTCTGGTGTGTAGAGCAAATGGAGTTATTTTCTATTGGGAAAAGAAATGAAAACATTTCTCGCATAACCCAGTTCAGTGGGATAAGGGAGAACTGTTACCATGAGCAGGAACCTCTCTCTAAAGCTGCACACAAGGAGATTTGTGGAATTATTCTTTCTTCTTGCAGTTTCTTCCATGGCAGACCTAGTTGCTTCAAGGAGCAATGTGCTCCCTCTCTTTCTGCACAACTAAAATGGGGATAGCCATGCCTGCTTTCCTGCAAGACAAGGCAAAGCTTGAACTCTCTGGGTCAGCTCCTGCTCACTTTGTGTCCCATCCAACCCACCTGGTAGGTCAGAGCTCCCTGAGCTGGATTTTTGTCTCACTCATTTGATACATCCTACACCAGATTCTTGAATTTATAGCTCTACTGTGTTGAGGTTTGACACAGGAATGGCTGTTTTCTTCCCACTTAGTCTCTTTGAAAGCTGTATTTAGGAGAGCTGGATTTTTTTTACCCTTCCTGTAGCTCCTTAAGTTCCAAGGGCTCCATGTAGAATAATAAGTGTTCCCCATCTTGTAAGTTTTGAGAAGGGAGATTTTTCTACCACAGGGGAAGATTAGACCTTCAGAGGGACTGCTGTGATGTGTTACGTGAAACACTTTGAGTTCTGTTCTTGCAGAGCACTTTATGGGTCACATTGCCCTCAACTGTTCTCCTTCTACCCACCTGCTGTCTTGAGATCATCTCCTTACACTAAGAAAATATCTGGGAAAGAATTGACTCAGAAAATAGTTCAATTCTCTAAGACTTTTAAAGGTAGGAAGAGATATTTAGGTAATATATCAGGTGAGGTGCTTTTGGACACCATCTGTGCTGCTAGATGGAGAAGGAGCTGACATTGGGACTGTCCAGGACATGCCGGGCATACTGGGCACTCACTTTCCCTGCCACTGAGCTAGCAGTGTTTGCCATTCTTGCTGCAGCAGCACCTGTCCTGAGCCTCTAGATGAATAACATATGGATGGGTTTGTGAAAGGAGAGCCTGCGGAGTGCACAAAGCTAGATTGAGGGATAACAGCTGGGGTCATGTTCCTGTAAGTAGGCAGGAGGGATGAAAGGGCAAGGAGCAGGTGCCAAGTTAAAATAAAAGGCTCAGGGACTGCTGAGATGAAGGGTGTACTGAAGCTTACGTAAAAGCAGGTGCCAGGACTGTTATGTCAGTGTTTGCTGTGTGCAGTTCTGTCTCACCTGGGTCAAGTTGGTGTGCAAACCCCAGTGCACTGAGAGGTGCTTTCCTGCTTGTGAAGCACTGATAACAACCCCATCAGTGCACAGGCTCACATCTTAACATGTATGTAGATCCTCAGTTTGGTATTGGTGTGATTTTTTTTTTTTTTTNTTTTTTTTTATTTTTTTTTTTTTTTTTTTTTTTTTAAACCTATCTTTTTTCCTTTTTGTTTGCTGTCTTATAAACAGTATCCCACTGAGAGCAATGGTTTTGATCTTCATCATCCTCATCTTGAAGGGACATTCACCAGTCTTGGAGTCACGCCTACTCCTTTACAGCTCTTGGGTAGCTCCAGGAGCACTGATAGAAACTATGCTCTAGTATTTTGGCTATCTTTGTTCTCCTGTTCACCATATGTTGGACAGATTTATAAAGGATTCTATCTGCATAATCACCAACCCGGTTTATGGCATCAGCTGTTCCAGTTGGCAGCACCAGGTGCTTTCCCCAGTTTTCCTGCTTTTTTTTTTTTTTTGTTTTAGCTTTGATCACTGACCACAAAACAAATGATCCTCCTATGGCCACCTAAATAGCTGCCATTTCTTATGGCTCAACCCTTAGTGCCTCATCCACAGTTCTGGCACTTCTGAGCCTGCAAGCTTTTCTGCCTTTCTCTTCTCAGAGACACAGTGCAGTTAGCCCTGACTGGGGATATGGCTGGAGCAACTTCTGACAAGGCAAAGTGATCTTGGCACTGTGTCTTCCCTCAGACATCTGTGAATTCCTCATTTTTACATAAATAATTTTATCAGTTCATACATGTTTCTTCTGTGTATTAAAATCGGCTGGGACATAGCTAGGAGTAGCTGGAAAAAGTCATCTTACTACTTAAAATAACTTTTTTATCTTTGGAAGACATCTTTGACAACCTGTTGGCTGTCCTTTACTAGAAAGAAGCTTTTATTCATGTCAGAGGACTGTCTCTGTTAGGGTTTGCAATATTAGTCCCAGCTGAATTTGTATCACAAACCTTGTGTTTCAGGATTGGTTTTGTGTCTTTTCTTTGTTTAGAATGGTCATTTGGGACCTACTGTGGTATTTACCCTAGAGATAATACACAGTGATACATTTTGAAATGCTTTTTAATGTGTTTTCTGACAAATTGTCTGTTGCTGTGTTAGGTGTGAAATCATCTAAAGGAGGACAAGTGATTTGGCATTTGTGCAAGCTTGTTGATTCTAACTAACATTTGCATTAGATTAGAACTGTGAATGCTGTCTCCACTGAAGAAATGCTTTGCATTTTCTCAATGGTATTTTAAAATGGAGTATTGCTAGTTTGAATGAGTCAGCTGAAATTACAGAAAATGTTTCCTTTAAAATAACATCTGAATAGAAGCAGCTGTCACATCACACAGAACCTGAAACAAAACATAGCACAGAACTTGGTTGACATGTAATAACTCTGCTATTAGATTCTATAATGTTTTAATTTCTTCCCTAGGATGTCTTTTGTGCACTAGGAATAGTGTATTTGCATGTGAATGGAAAAAGCTAAATTATATTCCTAGGTTTGTGCAAAGGAGCTGATTTCTAACACTATGATAGAAAAACTTCTTAATTTTTGTTTCTAGAAGCATTGTATCAGACTAAAACTTCTCTCATTTCTATCACTGTGTTTGTCAGCTGAAGTTCTGAGCTCATCTAAATATTGTATGAGGTTCAGTGAACAGTAAAAATCTTTCTAAGACCTGTCTCACTAGTGAATTAATCAATGTAATAGTTTCTCTTACAGGAAGTTATTGGTAGTCAACTTAGTTTATGCTCATCTTTCTATTTACTTCTGGAACCACTCTCTGCAGTGCCATTAATTCTGGTTCATTTTAATTCAGTGAAAATGCCCGTGAAATTTCAGTGAAAATTTTCTAAGATAAACTTATTTAATTTTGTTTGGGTAACAAACAGGAGAAGAACCCAACCCAGAAATGGTATTCTCTATTGGAATCCTTTGATGCTATGACATAATGAGATATAATTTTTGGAAAGACAATCATGATGAAATCTCGTGTATGTTTGAAATCAAAATGATCTGGAGGCACAGCAAACACAAGGCTGTTTTATTTATTGCAGTGAAGCTTCACAAAGAAGAAAGATAAGGGTGACTTAGTAATCAGCTAGCTTTTAGATAGCAGATAAAACTGTAAAATGAAAGCATAGACTGATGGACAGAAAATGTTATATGTCTATTCTCTGAGTTATATTATCCATTTCACAAAGTGAAGCAGCAGACTGACTTTTTCACCTCTCCTATGGCTACATAAAATGGCAGCCACTGTATCTAGTCAAATTGTCATTTTAGATTAAATATTTCCGTGAACTCAGCACAGAAATATAATCAACACACTGAAAGCCTTTCCTGAAAGGGGAAAAAAAGGATAATCTTTTATAATATTTAGGGGTAGCACAAAATGTAGATGAAGAGGATTGTGCTTTCCTGCTGCTCTTGCTGAAGGTCCCATTTTGCTTAAAAGGAGGCTACATCTGGTCTTAAAAACTTGCTAACTGTGTGCTGCACTGAAGGCAATTTGCCTCTAATATTTTAAGTGGAATTCTTTGCTTTCCCACAACCCTTCCTTAGTGTGGTGGGGATTTCAAACTCAAAACACAGGATAAAACATGACTTAAAGGAAGAAGGTGGAGTGCAGAATAGCTGTTGTGGCCAGCTTATTGCTGTGGGATTCTTGTCATTAAACAAGCTCAGAAAAATCTGCTTTGAAGTCTGTATGGATCTCTTGGCATTAAAGCAATAGGGCTTAGCTGAGGTTTATTAAGTGGTCAGGGTGAGCTTTTGAACTTAGTGTGCACATTAGAAGCACCTGTTTGGGGTTAAAAGAATGAAGAAGGTAAAAATATACAAGAAATAATGTGGGAGTGTATTGAGACTGTCCCT
Source organism: Cisticola juncidis (assembly GCA_013400215.1). Taxonomy (NCBI): domain Eukaryota; kingdom Metazoa; phylum Chordata; class Aves; order Passeriformes; family Cisticolidae; genus Cisticola; species Cisticola juncidis. Next base: position 34,230 of record VXBR01000453.1, read on the forward strand.
TGGTTCTGACTTACTCCATTGTACCTGCATGTTGTGGAGAGTATGCTCACCAGGTAACCCAATGAAATGCATTGATTGAGGTTACAGTCAATACTGAAAAAACCCCATTAATTAAAGATGGAGAGGAAACCTTCCATTATAAAGACTAAAAACTACTTCATTTTCCTTCTAGGTGTTCTTTTATTTAAATAAATAACACAAGTAATGTAGCAGGAATTGTATGAAGGTTAGTAGAGGCTCCCTGACAATTTTTTGATTTCATAAATCTCAAAAATCTTGATTTAATATTTTATATTTCTGTTAACCCTCCATACTTATCTGTGCCTTTGCAGTAGCTCTAAATGGCCTCTTTGTCACCAGTGGTCTTGTGGGACAGCTGGAAACAGAGGAGAAAAATGGCAATATATAACACAAGGACTGGGAGTACACTTGATGCCTTGGAGTGGCTGCCTAGAATGGAGGCTAGACAAGATTAAGAGAATAAAATAGGTATTTATTAAAGGCCTTCAAAAGGTACGCCTCGGGCCATCAGGAGCTTCTGAGGCTACACCCAAGATGGACAGTGGTCACGAGTTTTTCAGACAATTAAAAGTTTGGTCCATTTGCACATCAGGGGTTAATCCTCCAAGTACACCTTCAGGTAATAAAGTCGTTACCTGAAGTTTTCTCCTGCCAATTCACTTTTTTTTATAGTTTTTGGGGCCTGAGGCTGTAGGGTTTCCTTGGATCTCAGGCCCAGAGGGATTATTTTGTCTGACCAAAAATTGAAGACAGTAACTAACATTTTATGTGGAGTCTAGGGTTATGCACTAATACAGTACAGGATTTGAAAAATATGAAGGCTTAAATCATGTTCTGTACAGGACACAATTTAAATCAGTGATGTTCCTATTAGTGTTAACATGGCGGATGAGTCTTTCCACATACAGGGAATCCTCATCTGCCAACAACCAGGCAGAAAGAGATGGAAAACAAAAGAAGATAGATAAAAAGTAGCATAGGTTGGCTCCAGTGAGTGAAAGGAAATGAATGTTTGAGTACCAGCTCCTTGGCCCTCAGTGTCTGACAGCACAACTGGTTTAAGAGAGACAGGAGAATCTCAGTATTGCTACACCTCCTTGTAGTAGGGCACAAAATCCAGGAGCCTGGTTGTGGCACCTTTGTGTCCCCATTCAATTGTAAGCTCTATTTAATGCCTATTGTCACGCCTGTGCTTTGTCTTTACATGGTGACTTGCTTGCCCCTCGGTGTTTGAGAAACTCTGTCCAAAAATCAAGTGATGGCTGCCTTGCTTTTTTTAACTCCTTGGCTAGGATTCACAATAATTTTCACACAGAGCATTTTAGTAATTCTTAACCAAATAAAACTCCCCATCTGTGTCTAATAATCTACCTTCCTGCCCTTTCACTTTACTACATAAACATAATAGATCTAGGAGACTTTAAAGCTCTTACATTACTCCCCTTACACTCTTGAACTTGCCTAGAGGATTGATTTTTTAAAATCTTCTTCCCAGTCCATGACCTCCCCTTACAGTATCAACCCAAGGCACATTGCTTGCTGTTGAGTTATAACACTCCAGACTTGAGCATGTTTCTCATGTTTTTGCTGCTGAGGCTGTTAAAAAAAAGGGTAGTTTTTGCCTGGTGCACCAAAATTGATGCATTTAAAAATGAAGCTGGGGACTTGCACTAAACAGAGAAATTTTACACTTCATCTGGTTTCAATATTTATTTTCTTTAAAAAATAGAGAATAGTTAGTGTGTTAGTGTTGCAGGACAATAGCTGTGTTTGTACAATAACTGTTTGATCAAAAACATTCCTAACAATTAAAAACAAGACAACTTCTGTTTTTCACATACCTTCTAGGCAGATGGATCCTCAAGCCCATGGCAAAACTATACAGTGTACAAAAGAATTGATTTATCTTTGCTGATTTCTTCTTGCCTCAGGGACATGATGTAGCAGTTGTTTCGGCCGAGTATGTGTTAAGCATTGCCATGCTGTGGGGAGGTTTTATCTAGAATTTTCCCAGGTTCTGTGCTGATACTGCTTTTTCATTTGTGTGAACGGCCTCAGTACTCCAAGAAGTGGATTGATCTTTCCTCAGCCTTCACTCGGGAGCAGAGATTCCTGCTCTGCCTTCTGCTCATGGCATTTTCTTAGCTGGCAATATATCCATTGTTGGAAAATATCCAAAATATCCATTTTTCTCCTTCCCTCTTTCTCTTTTTAGCCTGGCACTTGGGTGGATATGTGTAAGTGCTAATCTGTAGCTGTAAAGACAACATATTATGGACAGAAGAATAATGTATTATAAAGTAACAAAAATATTTTCAGTTTACAGTACCATTTTTCATTGATGTAACAGTTATCAAAATAAACTACAGGGAATTTGCAGATGTGCAATGTGTGTGGCAGGTTAGGATCAGACACAAGTGCAAAAAAAGTTTATTTTACAGTTAAACAAATAATTAAAATAACTAAATGAAGTATTAAATCACTTGTGCTAAGTTTTTAACAGAAAAAAAATCTGAAGTGTATACAAATAAAGGGAATTTGTGCTCAATGCCATTTACTGAAGAGATGCTATTGTTATCTGCCATACCCTATTATTATATGAAAGATAATATCCTTCGTCAAAAATATGATCTTTCCGTGGATATTGTTCATCAGAATCGGAAATGTATTAAGGAGGAGATAGAAGGAGACAAGAGAACTTCATAGTTTGGAGGGAGACAATTGAACACCTGGTCCATACACAAGACAGTCATGGGTATTTGTGCATCTGAAAAGTAATAAAACTTCCATATTGAATAAAACTAACCACCATAAAAAATTCTATTTTCAATCAAAAATAGCTGTTTCCTCACTTCTGAAAAGTTAAGGACACTGCACCTTGTTTTTTCTTTTTACATTTGTTTTTTTATTTCCATATATTTCAGATACTTACACTCAGGGGCCTAAAGAAACTGAGGTGGAAATTTTTCTGTGCAAACTAATAACTTGTAGGTAAGTGTCCCTTTCTGATCTCAATAGTGATTGTGTGCATACATTTGCTGGTCAAGTAACAAGTGTGTTGTAATTCATGTACTTTGTGAATTAATTCAGCTTCAACAAGCAGAAATTTCTACATGGTGTCCAATTGCTGGTAGAGGATTTATGAATCAAGAACACTTTCCCCTGGACATGAGACTGGCTAACAAATCATCCAATCTTTTTAAAGGAACAAGAAATGGAAAAACTGGGAGGGTGTAGAAGATTTTTGCATTCAAAAAATTAACTGTCATTGTCTAAATTTTACATTAGAGTTACAATGTGGTAATCATGTTTAAACACTATATCACACCATATATACAGTGAATCTTGCAAAATATGTTGTTAGCTTTATGCTTGCCACAGTACTGAGTTGTTGCTTACACACTAGATAAAACAGTCTTTCTGTAATAAGGATTTCCAAAAGCAGCCCTGAGTTTAAGATGTTGATACCATACAAATGGCTGGCTTAGGTCTTGAATTTGTAGTACTTACATGGCTTGGGATAACAAGCACTTGTATAGTCTTCAGTTACAACGCAATGGATTATGTAGCAGTAGCAGCTTGCAGGAGTTTATGCTGCTTATTTTATTTAATAAATTCTCATTGCTACTTTTTTCTATAAAGGATTGTTGGGTATAGCCAGAATTTTATGGTTAGGTGCACATGTTTTTATGATGGATTCCATTACAGAGAACAATTTGCCAGGCTGACCTGCAAATCCTGCAGATTTGATCAGTGCTCTCCAGCAGTGTCACCACCAGAACAGTTTATCAGAAAAGGGGATGGGGCAGTTGCTCATGAGCTTCTCAGCTTTTCAGCTCATTTCTATTTATTTACTTGCTCCAGGACTCTGAATTTTTTTCAGTGTTTCATATGTTGACTCTTTCCCTCCTGCTTCTTCTGACCCCTGTCTTCCACATAGACTTTTACAGAGAGATTAGAGCAACTCAAAGATGTGTTTTTATGAACTGATTGATTTTTATTATCTATCAAAACTGGAGCATCTTTTACAACAAACTCCCCCAAAAGATACTCTGGGCAATGTTTCTTATAGAAAAAAGTAGAAGGGAAGGTGAAGGCACTGATGATTCAAACTGTTAAACACTTCTGGCTTGGGTGTTGTACTTTAGGAATGGCAACCCTCTAAGTTTTCAGTAAAGTTTGGACAGGAGTATACTTCTCTGTAAGTTCTATAAAACCCCACTGTTACAGTCATAGAGCTCTTCGCTTAAGTGGATAGCTGTCTAAGAAGAAATGAACCCTAGGTAAAACAGTCCATTAATTTAATCAGCTTATCACAAAATCCTGCCAGTCCTAATACGGCAGAGGTAAAATCCAGTGAAACAACTGCCTTTTTTGCACAGTGGCTGCTCACGAGCTGCCAAGAGGCTGCCGACACCTCCTGAGCCACACTGCACATGCTCCCTGCCATGATCTTCTCACTCTGTTTCCCCCTCAAAATTACATTTTGAGACTTGGTAAATTCAAGTGAGGACATAGCTTATTCAGCTGTCTCACCACCACACATATTTATTGTTTCTTTTGTTTTCCTGTTTTTAGCCTTTTCTGAGACTTTTTGAATGATAAATGAGTGCTCTAATTAGCTATTCAGCAAAGGTAAGAACTTCTTGAGCTCTACTGGCTGCTGAAATTCTTTCTTGTAATACATATACTTTTAGCCTGAATGTGATTTACGTAACATAGAACAGTTAATAAAAAAAACCTCCTGTTTCATGAGAGAGGAAATGTTCATTTCACTCCAATAGAAAACATTTTTTCCTATATGTTTTGCAAAATGTAACTAATTTCTTTTACTGTTTCATTGATTGGATTTTGCAATTCAAAGCATCTTTTACCAGTACACTTGTATGCATTAAAGCAAAACAATTTGTCTGAAATGAGATGCTTCACGCTCAATTATATCTAAATTTCTCATCTACAACTCTTGATTTCAATCTCGGGTATCTGTGCAACTATTGAGGCTGAAACAATGTAGAAAGGAAATGCTGTTATTTTCAATTTGTAGCAATTATACTCAGAGTGCGGCAGATGTGGTGGTATTGAGTTTCTGCACATGGTACAGGCAGGCAGCTTGTGGAAACGATGGTTGATTTCTCGTATACCTGTGGCTGTCTTCCTGAGTATGGACTGCTGGACATGATGTCTGAAAACAAACTCCCCCTGAGCATAGCAGTATTGTAATGAGCAGGTAAATCTTCCCTGCTTAGGACAGCACTTAAGCATTATCAGAAATAGGACTTCAATCTATGTTTATCATAAAATATATGGACCTGATTTAAGAAAATCTTCCCACATAGGTAGATGCTTAAACTCTGCTCTAATATGAGCATGCTGAAGTCTCTATTATTATGTGTATGTGTCCTTTGAGACAGATTAGCAAGAAATTGAGAGCATTAACGCAGCCTGGATAAAACTACTCCAAGTAAGTCTGACATGCTCAAGAAGAGCAAAATACCACGTCTTGATTTAATTATTAGAGAGAGTCTGGAACTGTCTACCCCAGTCCTGCCTGGGAATCGAATAGGTGCACACTGGAGCTGGAATCCTCAGAACAGAGTTGGGAAGGTCTAAGTGTACACTGCTCGGCTGAACTGGAAGTTGTGAGGCCACTACTGGCATTATTATTATAATTGATGCTCTGGTAGGACCTGGAGGGCTATTTTGTCCAAATATAATTTAGCGTACGATATTTCTAAGGGGCCTTGGAATAGGGTGTGGGAAGTACAGCCCTCAGTGCTTAGTTCTCTAGGCCTGCAGAGCTGTGCTCCATGCTGTTCTCTCTCTTTCTGAAAACTGGTCTACAAAGTAGAACAGACTTGAGAGAAGGAACAGAAAGCAAATGTCACCATCACATGCTACAGCCACACAGTGGGAAGGTGGGCTTGGAAAATAAAGGTGATGGGAAGATTATTCAAAGCATAAAATCAAGGTCAAAATGACAAGGCTGACTACACAGTTTAGGACTTCTTTAGCTCCCACCTCCCAATTAAAGGTGTTTTCTGGAAGGTAGGCAGGCATGTCTGACTTGGCATCAGGAGGCAGAACTGAAACCAGTTCACCATGTCCCAGCTGAGAGCTGTGTTCCTGAGGAGAGGGCACAGGCAGGCTCTGAATTTCCCTGCCTCCTTCTGTGACCCTTCCTACCTCCTTTTGAGGTGATCCTGCACCCCTGGTCCGGGAGAGCTGACAAGCTCAGGCTATGGCTCTAGTAGAATGCTAGCCTCCATTTGACAGTCTGGTCAAATCCACGCTCCAGGAATAACACTTGTTTGCTTTGAAGCATTGCTAGTCAAAAAGAGATTCTACAGCAAATTACTTCCTGCTCTCGGGAACACGGAGAGCAGCAATGCTTGAGACAATGCAGGGTATTGAGCAGCCTTGATCTCCTCACTCTTCAGGAGCATCCAGTCTGAGGGCAAATGAAAAATCAGGAACATTCCCTTCTTTAGTGCAGTGTTTCTTCAGGCACCCAGAGTCTTGCCTGAATGATTTTGCTGGAAGTCAGCTTAACTTTGTACCAAGAGACTGTTTGATTTATAATGCTTTATTTCTTTGTTCCTGGGGCATTCTCTTCTACTCTTGTCCTTTCTCCTAAGTTCTTTGGCCAAATGGTCTTTGTTTTAGTTGCCAACCCACACAGAATTCAAATTTTAAGCAGAAAACAGATTTACCTATGATGAGAGATGATCCAGGTGTGTGTCTGTTACAAAAGAGACACCCAAATCTGTTCCTTCTGTGTTGATCTTGTCCCATCACTCTTTTGAAGAGTGGTTCAGAATAAGGAATGGAAAGGGTGAGCTGTGCCATCAATATGTAGTATGCAGACTGACTCAGGTTGTACAGGTAGTTTATATGTTGTACATTGATTCCCACAGTACAATCAATTTTTGTTAGTCTTCTGAGTGCTCATTATGTAGGCAACTATGAGCATCTGTGAATAATTTTGAGATTACATTTCTTTTTGAGTATGAACATAATGTAATATGGGCTGTTAAATTAAGCATTGCAGATTGTAAAGGTAGTTATGGGCCAGATTTAATTCATACGTTTAGTGGACAAAAATAAAGCTTCAAAGAAGCAAACTCCTGCTGATCAGGTAATGCTGAGTATAATTAAGCTGCATTCTGTTGAAGGAGACCGTCAGTGAAATAAAATGCCAGGTAAGGTGAAGAACACAAAAATTGCAACGAACTTCTAAACTAAAAACTTGCCAGCTTAGCTGCAGCTTGTTTGTTCCTCAATAATTCTGAAGTTAGATGAGTAAAGGAATTAAGCTTGGAAAGAAATACAAATACATTATTACCTTCCATTTTGGTATGCTCAGGCTTATATCTATTTGCAAAGCTGGAGTTTCAACTCCATGGAGTGTGAAAAGAGATTGTGCTATTTAATCCCTGTAAAAGCAGAGAGGAGTCATGTATTAAATTGCATTACAGAAATGCTAATACATAGTTTTCAGTTTCTTTAGTCACACCATTCAAAGGAAGCTAAGTGCTGAGAATGTGCAAATCAAGTCTTTATGAATATACTGGTATTCTGCAGAGTTTCTGATTTAGATGCTGCAGATTCTCCACTACTTAACATGTCTTCTGGATTAAAAAAAACAAGATTGCAGAGTTGTATTGTCACTAAGATTCTTCAGATTAGAAAAAGACCTCAAACAAATGGAATTTTGACTCTGCTATCTAGAGTTGAAAATTGTCAGGTGCTTTGCTGAACTGTAAATTTATTTCTGATTCATCCCTAGAAATATATTCTGCTTCTTGTGAATAGGCAGCTGTTGGGTTGTGTGGGGCACTTGGAACACATTCAGAACCTTTAATTTTTCTTTGACACCGGGATGTTCTCTTCCAATACTATTTAATTGTCATAAATAAATTCATGAATATGGGTAACCCTGCCTTGTAAAAAGCAGAGGTGAGATTTTGTAGAATTAATTTTCAGATCCTCCACGTGTTATTACCAAGAAACCACACCCACCAACCAACAAAACAAATGCCCTCCCTCACCCCCCAGCCTTCCCCCCCAAACCCCTGAAACACTCTAAGTTGTTTAGGCTGGTAATTTGCTTACAGCTTTCCTGGTAGAGGATGAAGTAGAAAAATATTTCGCTCCACAGTTGCAACTTATTCTTGGGGGTATTTATATGTGCTCTCCCGACTGGGTCTTATTTGAAAGAAAGTTGGTGTGGCAGAAGGCTATATCACGTTTCAGTGTATCTCATATCTGGCAGTGCTCACAAAAATAACATCTGTAAAGGAATAGTTTCGTGTGTTTATTTCAAATTCCTGTGTTTTGATGACTGTATTTTCCTTAGTGAGGGATTGCGTTTTTGTCACAGATGGAATGCAGGATAAAATACTATTGTATCCATCACAAAATAGCAAGTGTGGCACTAGTTTATAAATCTCATGAATAGTGAGAGACACATTTTTGCAAGGATTAAAATCCCACTGATTCGGCTATAGCAAAGGTGGGAAAATACATGAAGAAGATTCTTTCTTATTTTATTAACGAGAGAAAGCTGGGGAGAAGGGGGAGAGGAGTGAGAGGAGGCAGTAGGACAGAAGAGGGCCAGAAAGAGCTGGCCAGAGCTGAGGAGAGGCTGCAGGGATGTGGGTGAGGAAGAGGTCTAAATTTTACATTAAAGGCAACACACTGGAAAGGGAGAAGAGTCACTGATTTAATGCTAAAACAGTTATGTGAGACATGTGGTGACAAGAAAGAAGGAGAGTGTGAGGTGTCCACTTCACGTGCAGGTGACTTTGTTTTGATTGCAAGGCTTTTCCAGAAAGTGCCACAGCTGGAGGCATGACATGTCCCAGGCCCCAACATCAGTAGCTGCTTATACAGTGCACTGAGCATTATACATTTTAATTGCATATTAGGCTCAGTCATATGTGTTTAAGTTTCTGTGTGTAAGAAATAGCAACTGAATGGATTTGAAGTCTAAGACAATGCACCACCAAGTCATGTAAGAATTCCATGGGTCCGGGGCACAGCCCTACCAGCCCTGCTGCCTCTCGCCACAGAAGCACTGAAGATGTGATTTGGAGTGTTCAATTACCAACATAAAACTTGTTTGCTGTATAAAACTTGAAAGCTACTTACCCTACTGTGAAAGTGTCTGCCAGTCTGCTTTAAAAATAATGCACTGCAAACTGGAATTTACTGAGCTAATGAAATACCTTCATGGAGGTTATGATGAGCCATTAAAAGAAAGGACACTGTCAGATAATTTAAGGAACTTTGAGGAAAAAAAGGTGTGGTTATTTATTTTTTTTAAATTATTTATTTAATGCTCCTAGTGCCATTTTCTGGTGTTTGAGGGTGAGAGAACACTGATGCTTGTTTCTGTTCCAGAGCCTTTCCTTGCTGCTAGGGGCTGTGCTGCTGTGGGCACGTGCATTCTTGATCCCAACATGAGGTTATCTCCTGCTTTGTTGTGGAGCTTGGGCAGGGGCTGACCTGGGGCTGCATCTCCTTGTGCTGAGGTTTCTGCAGGCTCCAGCCATCCTCTGCCCTCCATCCCAATGCCTCCCACAGCCCTGTGGCATGTCTTAGCTGTTCTCCCAGCTCTGCATCTCAGCCCCCTGGCTGATGCTTTCTCCTGCCTGTGCTTGAGTCCACGTTTGATGTCTGTGCAGGCAGCATGGATATAATGTCAGTCTGTCCTTGCCAGTGCAGCTTTGATTGTGAGTGCGACAACGCAGATCCTGCCTCTTCACAGTGAGAGTCCCAGTGCAGGAGTTTACCTGCAATGGTAGTGGAAGGGATTTTTATTGTACCCATTTGGAACACAATCTTACTAAAAATATAAATGATACTTTGCAATATTTAGTGCTGGTTTAAACAGAGTTATGTGCAAGTTGAAATAAAAGCCATGGTTTATATGCCCCTATTTAACAGAAAATATGTACAAGCTGGCTTTTAGTTTTGGACATATTCCTTTCACCAGCATCACACTTTTTCTAGCAAAGCAGGATTTCTTATGCATACTAGTTTATAAGTAAACCAGTGGAAGATTCCAAGTCAGAACTATAATTTAATAGGAAAATTAAAATAAAGGCAATGATACAGAAACACTGGCTTTAACTGACAGAGTAAGAATACAGCCTGACACCCTGTTGGTCGGGGTGGTGGTAGCAGCCTGATTAAATGGTGGCTACAGACCTGTTGGAGTGATGGATATGATTCTGTCAAAGTAGTGATCCTGTAGAAAGATCTGGCCCTTCTCCGGAGGCCCAGTGGTGGTTATTTAGCTCTTATCCTCTGGGAATCCAGTGGTAGGTGCTGCCCATGGTGTTCCAAACCTCAGATTATATATGGGTAGGAATACTTGGTTCCTCCCCTCAGAGTGGGGCATCTCACAATGGGATGCTGTGATTCTGTGAGTCATGCTATGAGACCTTGATGGTCCATCAGTGGAGATGGTCTTCTCAGGGTGATAGCTTCTTCCCCAGCTAGGAAGAGAGATACAAGGGCTGAGTCATGGAGAAGACAAAGAACACTGCCCCACCTATTTTAACAGTTTATGTAGATGGTAATAGAATATGTACTTTTGATTACATCTTACACTGTAACCTAAGACATTATGTTTTTATGAACAGAAGATTGCTGCTGCTAGGAGGAGAAACTGATATCTAAACCAGTCAAACCATTTTGCTGCTGTGGAAAAATTCAGGGTGTCTTAAAAAAAAAGAAACGTGCTTTGGTTTCAAATATCCTTTGAGCAGTTTGGGTCAGCTGTCCTGGCCATGCTGTCTCTTGGCTCCTCATGCACCTTCTCCCTGCAGAGCATGAGACACTGAGAAGTCCTTGACTGAGGGAGCACTACTGAGCAACAGCTAAAGCATCAGTGTGTTATCAACATTATTCTCATACTAAACCCCAAAACCAGCATGCTACCAGCTAGTAAGAAGAAAGTGAACTCCTTCTTAGAGAAAACCAGAACATGTACTTTATTTGGTCAAAGTTCTCTGGCACTTTGAAAGAGATCCTTGAGCAGTTTGGTGCTTTCAAACTTTCTTTAGAATATCTGTGCATACCAGTTATGCTTATGATCTGCATATATCTGTGTTGAAGTGTTTATTTCCCTGCATTTTATCAATGCAGTATACCCACAAATTCTTAATGTTCAACTTTTTTTCTCATAATTTTGTGGAGTACCAATATTTGCAATTAAATAAGCAAGTGTTAATATTTTTTTATTTATTTGTGATTCTCTCTCTGCTGGGCAAGCTGGATAAACTGTCTTATTCATCTTAAAATTTTAAGTATTCTCTCATTCTTCTTTACAAAAGGGCCTTCTGCCCTTTATTATACTATAGCAAGCCTGTAACAAGTGTGTAGGCTATCTGAGGTACAGACTGCCCTCACATAACCCACTTGACTGCTCAGTATAAATGAGATTTTTAATGGTCTGGTTGCTTGTCATTAATTGGCTTAGACAGGCTTGAATTTTGTCACACATTATGACCTTTATTGAACTAACAACTTTGACAAATATAAAGGTCAAGAAATTCTGGCCTTAACACTTCTTATTGGATTACTTTGCTCACATGCCAAAATCCAAATCTCTAGTTCTTAAAAGTGTTTCTGTAAATACACATAATTATTCTAGTACCTGAGTGGAGCCAGAGCATTAAAATATGTTGTACATAAACAGTGGTGTGATTCCTGCTCCTCTGACTGAAGTCTGCTTCAGTTTTTGAAGGGAAAAAACTGTCCACAAAAATGAAACCCACTCTACTTCAAGGTTTAGAACTGTCAAAAAAAAAAAATCACATTTCAGATCCTACTGTCTTTAGGAGACTTTTCAGACAGTCCTTTATGGGGGTGACATCAAGAATAGTTCAGGGTTGTTGCTGAAGACAGAGGCAATGAACAGAGTAACTTCTCAGGTGTCACCCCACACTGCCTTGCCCAGACTCACCTAAACTCTTACCCCGTATTACAAAAATGAACATATTTCATGGAGAAGTTGTGTCTGTAAGAGTCGAGGAGAATGAAAGTTTATATGCTGTCTGTAAATCAGTATCTTATTTAAATATTGAGTTTTATACATTTCTATGCTTCTCTGTTACTGATGCAACATTCAGTACTCTTGGGTTCAACAACTGAAGGGAGTAGCAGCATTTTTATTAAAAAAAAAAAAAAAA